>JAVDPK010045654.1:0-20200 GCA_034780415.1 Cichlasoma orientale
ACACCTTTGGGATGAATTAGAGCGGAGACTGTGAGCCAGGCCTTCTCATCCAACATCAGTGTCTGACCTCACAGATGCACTTCTGGAAGAATGGTCATAAATTCCCATAAACACTCCTAAACCTTGTGGAAAGCCTTCCCAGAAGAGCTGAAGCTGTTATAGATGCAAAGGGTGGGCCGACATCATATTAAACCCACTGGATTAAAAATGGGATGTTACTCAAGTTCATGTGTGTGAAGGTAGACGAGCGAATACTTTTGGCAAAATAGTGAATCTTTGTTTTCACTGTTAAGATGTTTAGTGCTCATTTATAGGAAAGGTCTGTTAGTCTTTTAAATGAACACATATAAAAGTGCTGCGTAATAAAGTCGGTCAAATGGCTTTTACTATAAATAATCATGTTTCATTTGTGGTGTTGATTACGTTGAGTTAGATATTTTTCTTAAAACATGACCTTTTTTTGTCCTAGTCCAGAGAATTTTGCTAAATAATTTTTTTAAATAAACATTTATTGGTCAGCACTGCCTTTCTTAGGAGTGTTTTTCTTTGCTTATAATAATTATATTTCAATATAGAAAAGACAAACAAGAGGCAGAAGAAGGGATGGAAGAAGGAGCTCTGTCTACTCTTTGATAAGCTGTTGTTAAGTTTTCCCTTGTCTGAGTCAAAGGTCGCGGGAGACACTGTCATTCTATATGGACTGTAAAGCACTCCAGGATAAACTTCTCTTGATTTTAGCCTTTTGAAATTATCTTTACAAGAGTTTAAAAAAAAGGAGGCTGAAGGAGAAGAGAAAGCAAACTAAAGCAGCGACTGATCTTATTATCTTTGGGCCTCTTTGTCTACATTAGTCAGATTAATTTCTCAAAGTCACGACACTGTTGCAATAATTTATGGTTAAAATTCCAGCGTGTCAGAGTTGAGAAGCAGCACATGGTTCTGGTGTGTTTGACTGCAGTGTTTCCAGCAGGCGCGTCGGCCCCAAACCAGTTTTTCTGTCTGCTGGTTGTTCCGCACACGTAGTATTACTTAGTGTTTTGGATGCTTTATTAAACCGGTTATATATCGTTGTGCACAATTTCTAAGACTTCTGCATCATTCCAGGTAGACTTATTTATTTACTTTTTTCCAGAATCTATCGCCATATTACATCAGCTGGTCGGCTTGTTAAATGCACACGTCTGCAGGACATTGTTGACTTGCTTCGTCAGGCCCTAAAATCAGAGAGGAATTCGACAGAGATGTTTATATTCATGCGTCACGCCGCGTATCCAAGGATTTCCATCAGTTCCGGTCTTACCGCATGTGCGCGTACCCTGCCATATAATCCATTCTGGTAGCTGTGCGTCTCAAATGAGTGGGTGCCATGTTTTCTGCTCCTCATTTCCATAACGTTGAGGTATAGGCTGCTTCATGCAAACCAGAGGTGCCCACCCTGAACAAGGTTAACCATCGCTGATCTAAAATGAAGACGGATTCAGCCAAAAGCACGGCTGATTTCATGCGTGAACTATTTTTAGAAATGCATTTGTACAGTGACTGTTTTGTAAATGTGAGAGAAAGTTTGCAAGTAATGCCCCCGTGTTGGTTTTGGTCTGAAATCTGGGAGCAGAGTGTGTGTTTGCAAGGTTGCGTGAGGCCGTAGAAGAGCGAGAGCCCCTGTCGATTATCTGTCATGACTCTGTCTGGTGGCCTGCCCGTCAAGCTTCCAGTGCTGGGAGGCACTGCGATCCCTTGCGTGCAAGAAGCCCCTTTGAGACGTCTACCATAAGAGGGTACACTTGTGTGAAAATGTTACAGCAGTGGTACCGTGTCCTGCCCAGTCAAATTCCAGTCACTGCTTTTAGAGGAAAACTGATCTCATGGTTTATTCAGGCACGAGGCCGACATGTAAAATCAGCAGCGCATTCATTGAGTGTGGCGCATGTCTAAAATGGCATGACGTTATCCACCAAGGCGTCCTGTATACAGTGCACATAATGGAGAATAAAATTCCCTTCTCTGTCAGATTACCAGCTGTACAGACGCACTTCCGAAGGCACACGTGCCATTAACAGGCAGACGCGCATCTGTGGGGGCATAAACAAATACAGACTCCCTTCTGTTACATCATCAGCTGAACTGAATCCCCACTCACACACGCGCACACACCCAGAGGCATCCAGGTCTTTGTGCCACTTCCCCAGCTACCTGTGAGCCAGCGTGTGTATCCTGCCGGTATGAAAGGTAAGCCTCAGAGAGACGGAGCAGAGAATAAATGTGTAAAATGGGTCAGAGCCTGAATATCATTACTGCCCTGCTCCCCATGTGTATACTTACTGTGCCTGTGTGTGTATCTGTATGTGTGAGCGAGACAAGCTGTGATGACTTTGTGAGTGGAAAAGCAAAACAAAGTGTGTACGTACTGCTGTAGGTGCATGTTAAAATGTCCGTGTGCGCGCGCGCGCGTGTCTCACTCGAGCTGCGTTCCCACTTGGGGCGTTAAACTCAACTCTCCAGAGTGTAAAGACTGCCGTGGGAAGGATCTCAGCTTGTCTGTTTGGATGGTTTTGTGTTTGAACACACTGAGAGGCAGTGTCAGTAGCGTGTGAAGCCGTGCCATGGCCCAATTTTTCTGTCCGGCTCAGGAATTCAAAAGACAAAGCCAGAGAAACATGAGAAGTTATCTGTATGCAGGCGAGATGGTGGCATTCTCCATCTCCTCTGTCAAAGTAAGACCATAAATATTGTACGAGGGTAGCAGCAGCAGATCTGGACAGTGTTTACAGAAGGGGGGGGCTCATCCCCACATATGGATGAGTTTCTGATAAAAAGGAGATAGCGGTATTAGGGAGTCAGGTGTGTCAGACGGCCCGCAGCGACAGGACTGCACCGCAGACACAAATCTCCGTTCAGGCATCTCCACTTGATAGCCAGTCATTGCCAACGCTGCGCACACGCCGCATTGTCATGAAATTGTGCTCAGCTGGGGATTTCGAAGGTTGGAGGAGTGGGCAATTTGTGCCTGCAGATCAGTAGTTGCATCTCAGCACAGGATAAAAAGGTGTTTTGTGTGTGTGTGTGTGTGTGTTTCTGTGCGCGTTGCTGACACAAACAGGAACAGTAACAGTAAAGCCTCTGTTATCCACGGCTTTGAAAATGGTGTGTGTTCACCCGGACTTGAGAGGCTTGTGATGTCTAATTTTTTTTTTTTTTCTTTTCCCCTTTCTTTCCACAGTCCGTCCCAAAACCCATCGCCCTCGAGCCTTGCTTCGGCAACAAAGCCGCCGTGCTCTCCATCTTTGTTCGGTTACCCAGGGGCACCGGCGGCATCCCTCCTCCAGGACAGTCTGGTAAGATGCAGCCTCTAAAACCCTTCACTTGTTTTCTTTCCTGACTTGTTTGTTTGATTGATCTTCACTTTTTTTTTTTTACATCATCTTTCCTTGATCTGACTTCCTCCCTGTGTGTTGTGTACTGCAGCTTTGGTTTCAGTTGAATCGTGACAATTTTGAGCCTTTCGGTCTCTTTTTAACTTGGTTCACTTCCCCTTTGTTTTGTTCTCCAACGCCGACTTTATGATCCAGCCTCCAGTGTATACACACCCACGTGCGCACACCAGCTCCGGTTTTAAGAAAATTAAACCCGTGATACTGATGATTCATCTGGAGATTAACTGCATTTTTATTGAATATTTGTACGATGTGTAACTGCAAAATGCTTCCAAGTTAGTGCATTTAATATACATGAATAACTTAACTAAAAAAAAATAAAAAAATTAAACTGCAACCCCACCCCCGGCCGTTCTCTCAGTGACCCTAATAAAAACCGTGTACTTACAGCCTCAGCAGTCCATCATTCAGCTCATTTCTTTGTGCTTGTTCACCATCTCGAAACAGAAATCTAAATATATGTTACAGATGAAATCTCGAGTTTCAGCCACATTAATGCGGGTGAGACACTGTGTGCTTAGTGCACCGTGACGAGCTATTCTGGAGCAACAGTTTTTAGGTCTGTCCGGCTCCTTAATGTTAACGAAAGACCAAGGCAATCAAAAATAACGATTTTTAAATGGCTTAGGCAGAACTTGATTAGTTCTTTGATCAGGGATTATGGGATGTGCTCAGTAGTCCTGACAAAAATCATACACATCCATACTCATCCGTCCTGACAATAGTCTAATGTGTGTGTACAGTAATTATTTCATAGTGACACCAATGTTTTGACATGGATGTATTGACTGTTAACAATTCTTCAGCTGGAAAGCTGCAGTGCTGCCTCCGGTTTTCCTCCCTCTCTGCTTTCTGTTTCTTTTTCTCTTCCTGTGGTGAAATGAAGGCTGCTCGTTGCCCTCCTCCTCATCTGTTTCCTCCCTTCATCCACTCTGTGTGTCAGGAATCACACTGCAGCTCTATCCACGCAGACTCATTCTGTACTTGATTTCTCTCCCATCTCCTCTTCTCATTCTTGTTGCTTTAAAGTGCAGTCTAGTGTTTTTCCTGTTTCCCTGTGCTCCCTTCCACCTCCTTTCCTTTCCTTTCCTTTCCTTTCCTTTCGCCAGCATCCTGACAGCACTGAGAATTGAGTCCATTACTTTCTTTCATCCTCTGCTCTGTCACTTGCTGTCTTTACATTCTCACCCATGCTTCATCCGTTTCCCTTATCTTTCATTTCAAGATGCTCTGATCAGACCCAGCGCTGCTTCACGTACCTTTTTCTTAGTTTTTGTTTCCTGTTCTCTTTCTTTTAGTGTCTCAGTAATTCAGCTTGCCTTTCTTTCTGTATTTTTTTTCCTCTCTTCTGTGTTGTATAGCTCTTTGCCTCCCACAGTTGCAGTCCCCAGACCATCAGCATGCCTAAGGCCCTTATTAATTACCACATTGTCCTTTTGTCATAACAAAACTGCCGCGGCTCTCGATGGAGCTTTCCCTCGGGCAGCTTTTGTTGAGACCATGTTAGCCGTGTTCCTACCATCTCCTTGTACCCTGGGGGGTCTCCTGTTCTAATGCTTTTAACTTGTTTCCCATCCGCCAGCGTTGGTATCAAATCTTTACGCTGTTTTCAGCATCACATCCTTACAGCACATCTATTTTCAGTTCAGCTCATTTCATAATGGCTGCCCTTGTTGCTCTTCAAACAACCAAGAGGATATCGCCTCTCTAGATTATCACTGATTTGCATCTTAGCCTCGTTTCGGTGATTTAAGCCGTCCCGCACGCCTTTCTCGATCAATAAGGAAGCTGGTAGTTGCATCCTGCGATGCAGCAGGCTGTGTGATCTCTCTGCATGCGATCCCGGCACAGCCGCTTTCTTTTTTGCCGTTAGCTATGTTTACTTGATTGGGGTAAACGCATCTAATATTGGTGATAAATGGAGTTTATTGGTATTTCATGGCTCAGAGAATATTAATAAATGTTGATGAAGTGTGGTGTAAGTTAATGATTGCCAGCTCTGCTATGTGCCTGTTTACTTTCCACACACCAGCAGCTTTCCCACATTGCAGTTACAGCATTAAGTATTAGCCTTGTATTTGAAGTGTAACACAATTAATACCGGCTTTTTGAGACTGCTACCAATACATATATTTAAGTGTTTTCATTATATGTGATCTATCGGTCATTTTAACATGGCTTAAGTGTTTGATTTCTAATGGAACTTACCTGCAACGATTGCCGTATTCATGGGTCAGTTTCTGCTTTAACTCGACCTGTTGTCCTCCACATTTTTAATTCTTGGACTCTACTAGAATATCTTTTCGAGATTCTCAGTTAGCTCCTCTGCCCTTAAAGGCCATCGTCCTTTTAAGCCATCTTCTGATTGGCTGCCCCTCGCAAAACAAAAGATTTGAACAGCCGGTGGGTGGGGCTTCTGAGTGCCTAAGGTGACCATATTAGGGGCTTCCCCTTTCTTTGATGGAGCAGCGTGAACCCTGAGCTTTGAGTTCACAAAGATTACTTTCACATATTTGGACCTCATAATTTGAACCTGTGGACATGTGTTATGTGTTATTACACCACTCTACACGTTACATAGGCCTATACGACGGAAAATAAGGAAAGGTGAAATTTAAAAAAAATTAATGAACAATCAACAAGTCTGTAGTTTTGTTTCTTTTTCCAGTTTGAACTAAACAAGTTGTTCTGTGTCTGTGCAGGCTTGGCAGTGGCCAGCGCACTCGTCGATGTATCTCAGCAGATGTGTGTGGGATACAAGGAGAAGTCTGGTGGACTGAGGAACCGTAAACAGCAGCCCACAGCGCAGCCATCCACCTGTATCTGACTGCATCCCCTGTCCTCTCCTACCATCCCAACACCCAAAGCTCTCCCATCAGCCCCCCGCCTCGGCCCCATCCTTCAGAGACTTCCGCCAGCTCTGTTCTGGCAGGGAGAGATGCATGCTGGGACGCAGGACTGGAACATTTTGATAAAGGGGCTGAGACATCTGGCAGACTGCAGCCTCAGAGGTCTCCCCCGTCCTCTCCTCCTACAGGAACTTTGATGCTTTGAGTCCCCTCGAACTGATTGAGAGCAACTAGACGCAGAGAGGGGGGGAGGGAGGGAGGGAGGGAGGAAGGGCGGGAGGCAGGGACAGAGCAGGTGCTGACCCCTCCCCTCCCCCTCAAAAAACATTTTACATTCGTCGACACCACCTCGTTAGTCGAGGCGGCCACGGCTTGCTGCTAGAAGAGATCCTTGTCTCATAGTTTTTGACAAAAAAAACCCCAGAGACTTTGCGACCCTCTATGTTCGCATTTTATTTAAGTTATTGTTGTTCTTTGTTTTGTATTGTGTTATTTTGAAGGCAGGAACAAACTGGACATGCTCAGCTTCACATGCACACACAAAACCATAGCACATACACTTGCAGCAAGCCCTTGTACCCATTTGTAGCCCATTGTCACCTGCTGTCATGTTCACAGCTCAGCACTGAGGGCTGTTGTCACTGGAGTCTTGCACAGTTTGGCCTCCGAGCAAGCTAACAGCATGTTCAGTCTTCCTTTAATGAGGATCCACTGTAGGAGGTTGCCTGTGTAGCCAAAGCCCATTTAAAGAGTGTGTGACATTTCAATCGGCCTATGTGTCTTCTCCTGCTGCCTACTCTGCGGCCTGTCTCAAGCTTCGTCTGCTCCCGTCTCGCCGTCTCCGAACATTTGGCTGCCGAGCCATCCTCCGTACAAAGCGGGACCGCGGCACCGCCTCATCCATGCTGGCCGGCCGGCTGGATCGCCAGTGCAGTTGAAACTTTTCCAGCTAATTACTCTTCCAGTGGTAATGAAAGCCGATGGCTGTATGCAGGGCTCTCACACACAGTTAAACAGCTAGTGGTAAAAAAAAAAAAAAAATCTTCTGGCGTTTAACGATTGTCCCTTTGGCAGAGCGGTGCCTCGAAGCCCATGTGAAACAGGCTTCCTATAGATCATCTGACTCTGATTGACTGAAGTGATTAGGCGGAAGTTAGGGAGGGCTGCCAGGGCAACTGTTCAGCTCTGTGACTGTTGCCTAAGAAATCCATAGCCTCTAATTACTGCTCCCGTTTCCCCAAATGCAAAGCATCCCTCTTCCCCTCGGGATACCAGCATCTCTGCCGCTCTTATCGTGCCATTCGATTGCAATTGTTCCACATCTGTGATCTATCTACATCTGCCCAATTAGCCCAAACAGCACTGATGTCTGTGTTCTTATTGATGCAGCTACAGTGGAGCCGCTAAAGCCAACGCTCGAATGGTACCGGGCCAACAGCTCTGAACATAAAGCGCACCGTTTTTAAGCAGCCAGAATCCGCGAGTCAGTGCCTCTTTCCTTAAGAGCCCCTTTGTTAAATGGAACTTTTGAATTGGCCCCGTGTCACAGGAGACCCAGACGATTTATTCTGAAAGGCAAAAAATTGTCTCGTGAAATTATGTTGTCGTCTGGTCTCTCGCCCTTCCTTTATTTCTGTTACTTTCGCCTGTTCGGCCCGCAGCCCTCATCTAAAACATGACGTCCGTTTTTAAAGCAGCATTGCTTCTTTTTGTCAACTGGAAAATGAGGGAAAAATACTGAACAAAACACACAAAAAACCGAGAGCGCTAGTTTAAAACAGAGCTGTCGAGTTTCTGCGAAAAGGCGTCAAATTTGCATTTGCGTCGCTTTGGCTTTTTTTTTTGTATCACTGCTTCAGCCAGGCATATATCAGTCTTATTGGTGATGTTTGCAGTATATAAGTCGCACGCTGCAGCACTTTTAGGCCTTTGATATGTCAAGAAATGCGTCAATATAGAAAATATACTGTATCTCCTCCCGTCTCAGGAGGTTGTAAACTCGCCGCTCTCTGAGAAGTGCAGTAATAGAACAATTTAAAAGCTTGCATTCTGCCCTAAAGAGCTCGTTGTGTTTAGTTCCCGGCTCTCACATGTGCTCAGCATACTAGAACTTCACACCGCCTGGTTAAAGGGCACACTTTTAGCACTGGGAAAAGGTCAGAACAGAAAGCATGAACAAAGCTGACATTCTGTAATTATAGAGTGGCGCATGTGCTCACAACGCCGCTCAGCAACCCCAGCGAGCGTCGCGGCGTGGAGAAACGGGCTCAGTTCGTGCCTGTGTTCGAGGAATCAAAGCGCTTCACCTGCAGGCTTTATCAATCAGTTCTTCCTCTTTCCTCTGCTAGAACAAAGTTTTTTTGTTTTTTAACCCAGCCGGGAGAGTTTGATGTTCAGTTGTTTTTGCAAAATAAATGTTATTAGCTGAATATGTTATCCATAAAAAAAATCCACAAAGTATTTTATATAGAATTGTTTCTGTCCATTTGAAAACAACCAGCCATTTGGACGTGCAGTTCAATTCCAAAAGTCTGATCCAGTGTGGTGTGTTGGTAAAAAGTTAGCTTCTGTGGCTGCAGGAAGAGCGTCTGCAGCCACAGACTGGGGCTCCTGACACTAAAATGCCCGAGCTGCATCTCTGTGTCCCCTCCTGCAGCATCAGCAGCTCTGAGATCTGCCAGCACCGTGTGCATCTGATTTTCTGTAGCTTAACGTTTTCATTCCACAGTGGTCTGTTTCTGTTTAACTTAAAACACTAGCTGTTCACGAGGCTCAGTTGCTTTACTGTATTCTCCAGTGGCAGAGCTCATAACAGCGGTCATCTCCATCGTTGCAGGTTTTGTTTCGTTCCACACCAAACGGCGAAGCTCTTCGTGTGGATCTGGTGTACGACTGCTTCAAGTGTACTGTAGTAATGATTTCATAAAGATTGTGTGTTTTTCTATAAATGAATGTAACATGAAAATATCGTCTGTGCAGCCAAGGTAAATCAGAAAACTGTAACTCGGCGAGGACGGTTTGTCAGCGTGATCGCCGCTTTCTTTTTGGCCGATGGTGACAGGGCGGTGCAGCGGTTAATACAGACAGCAGAGTAACTGAGTAATCATGGCTCAGACCATTAAAGAGCCAGCTGTCACTTTGAAGTTGTGTTTTTTTTTTTGTTTTTTAGAAAGACACTGAGCTTGTAAAGAAGATGTAAGCTCTGTGTTCTCCCCAGTCAGCCCACTATGATCTTCTTCTACTTGATGGTTCAGACAAACGGATCCTGTGTCGGATCCTGACGTCTTCATGGTTGTGTGTGTGTGTGTGTGTGTGTGTGTGTGTGTGTGTGTGTGTGTGTGTGTGTGTGTGTGTGTGTGTGTGTGTTTTCTTTAAACCTCTGTGCTGTAATTGGCTTAAGGCACTCAAAAGAGACTACAGTTTTTGGATCATATTTTGTCCTCACGTCCACCCCAGTCGCACCCCCTTTTTGGAGCTGCAGATTACATGAAGCCCGTGTATCTGTAAACAGCGTGTCACCCAAATTTGCTGTCAGCAGCTTCACGCTGGGCTCCTACACAAGTCCCAGGCATTCAAAGCGATTAGGAAAATTTAGAAGAAATATTGCAGTTTCAACACTTATCCAGTAAAGTTCATCGCTGGTCCACCCACACGGGCACTTTCATTTATTTATTTATTTTTTGCCGGTTAGGCGTCTTCTCAGGATTGTGTTGGCGTGTACAGACTCTGAGTTGTGTGTTGCACCTGTTAGGACTGGACTCACTCACACCTTAATGGTAGGGCTGGACAATATGACCTAATATCTAAAGCACGTCATTACTTTTATCTCTTTAATAATAAATGTAACGGCATGTCTCATTTAGAGCGCGGTGCTTTCTTCTCGGTCTTGGCTAATTACAGTTTGTTGATAATTCTGGGCTTCTGGCTGAGACTGTACGCTGTAATTGGATAAATCTGGCCTTCAAAACATATTTAGCTCTGCAGAAAAAGAGAAGTCCATTCAACCATCTTTAAAAACCCTACTTGGTATGCTTCAGCTATGCCAGACGGTGAGCACATTTGCACTCTGACCTCGTAGCAGGGTGAAGCTGCGCCCAGGTGCACTGCTGCTGTCCAGTTTGGCCATCACATGATTAGCCTCTTTTTATGGTCTTCTAATTTCAGGCATATCTCATTGGTGTTAAAAGTGCCACCGTGAGACGTTTAGCCAGCGTCACATGTGTACCTTTGAGGTCTTACAAACATATTGAAATATTTTACTTTCTCTTTTTGCAAAGCCAGATTTTAAAGGTGCAATATGTAGAGCACTTTGCTAAAAGTGTGTCGTCATAAAAGAAAAGTGGCTCTTGTTTTTTCTCTGAGTGCGGACTGGATGCGTAATTGTGTGAGAGCGCGTGTCAGTGTTTGCAGGTTAGCATGCCAAATTCAGTAGATATATGTGCAAGACAATATACTGTGTAGACATCTTTGGAAAATTGCATATTGCACCTTTAAACGTGTTGACCTGCACAGGATGTTTTTCCTTTGACCTTTTTCCTTCCTGCAAACCGGTGGATATGGAGATACTTTGGTTTCTGTGCAGTCAGAATAAGATTGAAGAGCAAAACTATAAAAAAAAAATTACACTGCAGGGAAAATGAATTTGTGATTAAAATGTAAATGCAAAACATTTTCATTCAACTTTCTGCTACTTTTTATATTGGCGACGGCAGGCTTACAAAATGATTTCAACCCTCCCTGATTAAAGACCAGTTCAAACACACCGTTCTTGCCATTTACTAAGAAGGAAGTGTGTAAACACTTTAAATCTGAACTTTATTTTACTTGCACTACACACATTTATTTTGACTCTATCCTGTTCTGTTTGATTGTAAAGTGAAGTAACTCCAGGGGACATGCGTTTAGCGTTACCATCTTTAAACGCAAACCAAAACCTAAGAGCACAAACACCGAGGTTAGATCTGCTGACATTCCGCGCTTGGTCTAACTCATCGAAGCCCCGCCCTGTTGGTAAACATGAACTTTACTGCGTGCACTCTGCTGATTTTGCGTTACGGGATCCCCGGGTCCTAAAGTTCAGATTTTCCAGCTGATTACCTCCCGCCGCCGTTCGGGGTTGCCGGGGTGTGAAGTGGCCCCGAGCAGCTCAAAATATCTGAGAGGGGGAGTGCGGAGGCTTGCAAAGGGAACTGTTTAAACCTCGCACGCTGTCACTGCCCTGTATACCTGCCCGCTTTTGTTTTGGTTTGAGGAGATCGGGCAGCTTCCTTTTTTTTTTTTTTTATTTCGCTCCGCTTTCCGAGCCTCAAAACTTTACCAGGGTAACGCTGAACCTTTACAGTGGCCTTATTTCACTTTATTAATCTCTGTATTAGCTGATAGAAGTGTACAGCCAATACATGTTCATAAAGTGTGTTTAGTAACTGGAAATGTTCCTAATATTCACAAGTAGACACTAGCAGCATTAATATGTACTCAACATGCCGAAATACTTAGATTAAAGCATCCGAATAAGGTCATTGTAAATCCAGGCGTTACCCCCCCTCTGGCTTTCTGTTCTTCCATTTTTTTTTTCTGTCTCTTTGTGTAGCGGCATTATATATCTCGAGGATGTAGGTTGTTAATATGTATAATTTAGCAGTTGCTGTTTTGTTTTTGTTTTGTTTTTTTGTAAATAATGAGAAAGTATTGTGAATGATATTTGTTGAATGATTTAAAAAAAAATCATTTATGGCGAAACCTCTCTCGGCTTTTAAAAATGTGACTGCAGTACATAGCATATTTTGTATGTAAGACAGCAGAGTAGGATGAACAAGCATTACTAGAAGCTGATGAAAACTACATGTAAAACTTGAGGATAATAGCTTACTGACCTTGTAATTATTGATGTACATAAAAGAATGACAGAACATTTTTGTCTATTATTAAATGTGAAAATCCACCCAGTGCTGTTTGTCTTGATAACTACGAATAATTAATTTCAGGATTCTCCTGCAGTGCGTGTTTGAATGTGCTCGCTTAGTGCCAGAGGGATGGTGCTTCAGACTATGAACAAATTCGGGGAAAGATGTCTTTCAAGTAAGTACACTCAACTTGAAATGATTGTCTTTGATGCTGTAATTCCAAAACAAGCCCCCTTTTGCATCCCCTCGAGGATCTTCATCTCGCAATGATGAATTTAAAAGCACTAGAGCTGTGGAAAATACGACAAATTAGTTTAGGGATGGATTACGGTAAAGGCGGGAGTGCCTCCTGTGCTGTAAAATTACAAAATCTCCACTCCCTTTCCGAGTTATATGAAATATTAAATAACTACAAACTGTTTCATTTTAAGGTGATGCCGACTAAAATTACAAGGTTTGCAACAGCGTCGTTTAGACGGACGAGACCAGAGTGGAGATGTTTGGGCGGGATGCGCAGCACCGCATCCGGCGAAAGCCAAACACAGCATATCAGCACAAACGCCTCACAGCAGCTGTCAGCACGGTGGTGCAGGGGGGATGATTTGGGCTTGTTTTGCAGCCACATGACCTGAGCACATTGCAGTCGTTGAGTCGACCATCAGCTCTTCTGTATATTATTCTAGAGTGAGATATGAGGCCATCTGTCCCAAACTGTGGACAGTGATCCCGAGCACAGCGGCAAATCTACAGCAGCGAGGTGCTGCAACGGCCCAGTCAGAGTCCAGACTCAACATGACTGAAGGGCTTTGGCAGGACCTTCAGAGCGCTGTGTACAAATGAATGCCTGCAAACCTCAGTGAACTCCACAATAATATGAGAGACTGATTACTTCACGTTATTGCTGCTAAAGGTGCTTCTAAAGGTGTTACAGTAAGTAGTCTTTTACACACCCTCCAGTTTTGTTTTTAAAGTAATAAATGAGTAATGACAGTGTAATATGTCATGCGTTGCTCATTCCAGGTCATATTTACCTAATTTTTAAGACCTGGTAAGGTCTAGATTTTTTTTAAACTGTGCCCTGGTATGTAAAGCTTAGAGTTGATTACTGTGACTGTACTGTCAGGCAACATGAGTTGGGCTTGGATATTACATTAGCCAGAATACTTGTCCTAAACAGAGGCAAGCACAGTCTCCAGACTGAGATGCAGACAGTTTGTTCTTTCACTCAGTGTGAATCTCATTCAGGTTTTTGAATAAATCTCTGAATAAATTCCAACTAAAAAAAAAAAAAAATTCCCCAGTAATTCTGATGACTTCTGGCTTTCTGGGGCTGTTACTAGCGAACAGAGGAGAATCTAAGCTGCAAGGAAAGACAAATCATAAAGAACTAAACAGCGCGGTGATCCATCAACTTTTTATCTAGCACCATCGTCATATTTGAGTCGACAGGAGAACTCGCTGGCTGGCGGCACGAGTCCAAAAATACGTGCATGTTCCGAGAGCGTATCCTCGGAAGGTTTCTAAAAGTTGCTCATCTGTTTGGGTACACGAGGAAAGGTGAATAAACAGACCTTAGATTTCTGTGCAAACAACCTTTTTCTGTATTCTGCAGGCAGTGCAGAAAGTCTGGTAGTGTGCTGTATTTATTGGCGAGGTGTGATTCGCCCTAAAAGAAACTAACACCCGCTTCCTGTGGGGTTTTTTTTTTTTTTTTTGGGGGGGGGGGGGGGGTGGGGGGCACCGGGGTGGACACCTGTGTAAGTCCCAGTGAAGGGACTTGGAATAAATGTGCAGCTAATGTAAAAACCTGCAACAGCCACTAGGTCTGCTGAAATGAAACTGCCAATCATATGCAATGAATACATTCTTAGATGGTGTGTGCCCGTACAAACCACATAATCGGGGTGAAGTGGGCTTCCTATTAATAAATAATATAGTCCATAAGTCATCAAAGCGAGAACCTGGTTGGAAACACAAGTTATGCCTGTAGGCAGTGTGAACGAGCCCTACACTTACTCTGGCGCACAACTGTAATATAATGTAGCTCCTGCTAGGACAAGACCTAGTAATGAAATGACCATTTAATTGACCATTGTGCAATTAAAGGACAGATTTCAATGCTTGTAAAGGCTTGAGCAATGAGAGGATCCATTATGTAGCTGTTGCATGCTCTGTCCTACATAATACGCTCTCATTAGGGGGGAATAAAGAGGCCCTGAGGTGGTGATGATGACCTGGAGGCGCGTTGACCAGTTGTTGAGGCAGAGCTGCCGCCGACAGGATGATGAAGCTGTATTTCAGTCGAAAACACGTAATTATTTATAGATGGAAACAGATGCGCTGTTTCTCAGCCTGTAATGCAACAGATGTTTTGTTAACAAGTGTAAGGTGTGTGTGTGTGTGCGCGTGTGCATATCTGCGATTGTGTTTATCAGCATTTATTTATTTGTATTTGTAACAGATTTTTTCCCCTCTCGAGTTTGCCTTCTTTCATGCAGGAAATTCAGTCTTCTAGCAAAGACAGCTTTTGTACACAGCTCGCACGTCCTCTTGCAAACTAAAGCGAGATATTCTTGTTTTAAAATGCACGTCTGTAGTACTGTAGCGTCACACTCGCCTCCCTGCTTCTGCTTTGTGATGATGTTGAGTGTGCAGATTGTGCACAGGAACACTCGGTTGGCTTTTATTAGAGTTTACTCACTTTTCCTGCAGATGAATAGCGTCTACCACATCACACGTGCCCCCCCCCCCATCCCTCTGCTCAAGCACCATAAAGAGGCTGATACCATTTCCCCTCACCACCCGCCAACAGTCACAAATGGAATTACAAAGTGGCGCCACACGCCCTGTGATAATAATCCTATGACAGAAAACAGCAGGAACGTCCAATCAGTCTGTTTTACCTCAAATCAAGTCCCTGCTGTGACGCCCTGTCAGTAATTTGGTGGCTAGCCAGCTCTTCAGTTGGGGTCCAGTCTGGTCCAGCCGGCCTGTTCCGTTTTTTCCTTTCATTTCTCCCCCCTCGCCCACTATTTGCTTTAAAAAGACTGCGAGCATTAACCGCCCTGTGGCCCATTAACAGTAGAAAGAAAACTGTTTGAAGAACGGTTTCATATTTTTACTCTAACCGTTCTCAGGTCCGTGGTGTGCTGCTGCTACTCGCACTCAAAATTAAGGAATAAAAGAAAATGAAAGCTCATTAATGCAGTGGACCCACCAAGGTTGCGAGCGTGAACTAAAAAGGCCACAGTGCCACTTTTTTTTTTTATTGCTTTCTGCTCTAAGAATTTAGATTTTCTCTCATATAAATATATATTTCAGTTTTATGCTGTTCATATCCCACGTTCATGCCACTCTGTCACCTTAGACTTTACTGTAAAACCGATTTATTACTTTTCTTCTTCTGGCTCGTTTTGCCAGGCTGCAGCATAGAAGTGCATCAGCGGCACAGGGTCGCACGTTTCAGCGGAGCCCGGGCTGTCCGGCCGAGCCGGGATCTTTTAGGCGGCACGCGCCGGGCCTGGCAGGCGTCTGTGGGTTAAAAGTGTCGGTTTAGCGAGACAAAAAGTTTTCCCCGTGTTCAATTGTCAGATTGTGATCCACCCCTCCCATCTGCTGCTTCAAGTGAGATAAAACAAATGTTGAGAATTATTATTTGTAAATACACTTTTCCCCAGGCCTGTTTTCAAATAATCACTGCTATTTTTAATGCTGCGGTTGATGTTTCCGAGCCCTCCAGCTAAGCGGCGGCAGGGGAAGCTGAGTGTCGCTGAGCTGCTGTGTTCTCACCAGCAATTATTCATTACCAGTCATCCTCCATCTCTCCTTTATTCTTTCTCTCCCTTTAATCTCTGCGTCTGCCACTCCTACCTCCTTCTCCCTCCCTTCTCACTCACTCCTAGTCTCCTTTTGTTCCCGTCTCTCACTCTCCTCTCCTCTCCTCTTTTCACTTCCTGATCTGTTGCTTTTGCCTCGTGACCCACAGTTCCTTCTTCTTCTCTTTCCCTTCACTGACTCCAATCCTTTCTCATTTTCCTTCCTCTTTCCTCATGAATTGTAGTCCTTCTTACTCTCTTCCCATTCAACCCATCATTTTGTTTTTTTTATTTCCACCCCCTTTCATGATGTAGATGTTCCATCGGCCTTCTTTTCTACCGCTTTGCTCCTTTTTTCTTGACTTTCCATCTGTTACTGTTTCCGTCTGATCCCTCAGCTTTTCCTCTCTCCTTCTTGTCTCCTTCCGTCTCTAAATTCATTTCTTTTCCAACTTCTTCTTTTTCATTTTCTTCTCTTTCATCTCCACATTCCCCGCATCTTTCCCCCCCATTTTCCCAGTTCTATTTCCCTCTCTTTTCTACTTCTTTTTCAATCCTTCCATATTCCCTTCATTCACACGCACCCCCGGCTCATCTTTCACATCCTTCCCTTTTTGTTTGTCTTTCACTTCCCTTCCTCTCTCCTTCTGCTTCCACTTTTCCTCTTATGTCTGCCTCACCTCTTTTTTTCCCTGTTGCTGTCCATCTTTCTTTGACTCTTCCCCTTCCCAATTATTTTCCCACATACATCACACACTTATGTACATCTGTCATTTCTCAGCTCTCCTGCTTTCTTTTTCCCCTTATATCTACTCTTTTCCTCATTCCTGGCACCCCTCTCCCTTTGATGCTCCTTTCTTCTCGCTTTTCTCTGATCTTTCCTTCCTTAAATCCTTTCCCCTCTTTTTTTATCTCCTTTTCAGTTTCTCTCCATCTTCCACCTCTCACCCCCCCCCCCTCGTCCTCCCACTACCTCCCTTCCTGTCATCTCACCTTTCTATCTCTCTTTCTCTCACCTACTCTTGTTTCTAATCCCTGTCACGTCTCTTTCCCTCGTTGTTTCGGGCTTCTCTTGTCTCTCCTAATCCCTTCTTTCTCGTTGTCCTCTTTTGCTGTTCCCTCTCTGATTATTTCTATTTATTCCTTCTATTTTCTCCCGCTTTCTTTTCCTAAATGTTCCCAATCCCACTCACTTAATTCCTTTCTCTCCTATATCCTCCGTGTGTCTCCTTTCTGACTTTGTTTCTCTTCTCCCTCCCGTTCTTTCTCTCGCTCTCCACTTCCTGCTCCGACCCTGTTTCCTCTCTGCCTGAGGAGCTCCTATATGGTGTAAACAGATGATTAGGTGCTGTCCTTTGATTCCAAGTCTTTGACTAAATCCATCCTGATCATTATGACAGGCTGCACACTCTGCTCTGTAGCAGTTGGCTGATAATGAGCCTCTTATTTTTCCTCTCTTTATCCCCTCCACCCCCTCCCCTCCTTCACATTACAGCAGCACTGTTTATGAAACCATCCTCCTCCTCCTCCTCTTCCTCCTCCTCATCATCTGAGTCTAATTTCAAGTAAGCAGATATTGTTTGCAGACTTTACATGCGTCTGCCCATTTTCAGGTCATCTAGTCTTTATTGCTTTCACCAAACAGTCTAATGTAATTATCTCTCCTCAGCTTTGATTCGGTTGGTTTTCCAGCAGTGCTGTCAGGGTCAATAATGTCTGTAGAAGAAAAAAGAAATTCCCCTGTTGTCTTTCAAATTTGCTGAACAAAGGTTACACAGTGAGATGGGATTTTCAGGAACGCTGCATTTGTGTTTTTCTGCCGCAGATGTCGTCTTTTTTTTCTCCTCGTGCGTCGTTCTGACACGTTATGACAATTAGTAAACGCTTCTCGGAGGAGTTTCTCCGATCAATCCGTCCTCAGCTTCGTTCTATATACCAGGCTGTCGGATTCTGACTGATGGTGATGTCTTTCCCCCCCTCTGTTCTTGTTATGTCGAAGGACTTCACTCATTAATAATCTGCAGTAAGTCCATCGTGTGAGGAAAATCCCTGTTTGCTCGTGTGCTGCAGGTCCCAAATAAAGGGCTTCAAAATGACAAACAGTCCAAGATGTTGATAATAAGACAAAATGCCTGTGATGTGTCCGCAGCAGCGGATGGAGGAAATTTCTAATTTTCTTTGATGTCCGGCTTGTAGGACTTACCCTTTGTGACGTGACAGAATAACCTAATCATAACGATAAGTAGCTGCAAGAAGGATAAAGACAAATGCAATCGACGTGTGTCATCATACGCTGAGCAGTTACAGGAGACCAGCAAGCTCGATGTAAACAAACCTTTTAATGTGGAAAAATGACAGAATTGGAAATAAAGACAGCTTTCTTCCTGCAAAGCCTTCTCTTCTGTACCCCGGCCATCAGAAGAGCAGGTGGCACTGCACGCTCACGTGAAAATGAAGTTACTCTGTTTTTCACTCCTGTAAAAAAGCAAGTACGCCCTTACTGCTTCCACAGGAATTACGAAGGTAAGAAGCAGCCAGGTGCTGCTAATCAAATGCGATTGATTAATTGCTTATCAGCAAGTGTGACCGCCTCTATAAAAGCAGGAGCTTTGCGTGGCTTACAGCGGCAAAGTTGCATCTGAACAAACCCGAGACTTCTGTCCTCGGGACAGATGAGACCAAAGTGGAGGTGTTTGGTCATAATGCACAGCACCACATTTAGCAAAAACCAAACACAGCATATCAGCACAAACACACTGTCAGCACGGTGGTGGAGGGGGTGATGATTTGGGCTTGTTTTGCAGCCACGGGACCTGGGCGCCATTGAGTCGACCAAGACTTCCTCTGTATACCAAAGTATTGGGTCAGATGTGAGGTCATCTGTCTGACAGCTATAGCTTGGCACAAATTCAGCCATACAACAGGACAATGATCCCGAGCACAGCAGCTAATCTAGCTGCTGCAATGGCCCAGTCAGAGTCCAGACTTCAACATGACTGAATTGCTGTGGGAGGACCTTCAGAGCGCTGTGTATAAATGAATGCCTGCAAACCTCAATGCACCGAAGACTGAGGAGGAAAGAAGTGCGGGCTACAGTTCCTCCAAAGTGATGCGAGCGGCTGATGTCACACAGCAAAATCAGACGTTCACCACAATGACTCGTGGTGGCAACAAAAGCAGCGTGCCTCCCTCAGCTTAAAGAGCACAGAATCAGTTTCCTCGCTAAGCATTTAGTTTATTTTGAGCTTATTATGCGCTGCAGTTGAATTTGGGGAGCCAAAAAGTGTCACAAGTCAGTAAACACTCTTGCATATATTTATTCCTGCACTTCAGAAGTCAGTTTAGGATGTCGGGCAGTACTTAGCTCCCTGTTGGTGGTCAGATTTTGAGCTTTTTATCAGCCTTCAGCACTAGCAGCAGCCACAGACCTAACAGCTACAGCTATGTGGGACAGACCTCCTGCTGTCCCACATAGCTGTTGACCCAAAATATGGAGAATGGCACCAATTACAGCTGCAATATGCAAAGCACAGGTGGCGCACACGTGCAGCTGGAGTCTCAATTTGTAAGGATGACTGGCTGAGCAGCAACTTGGGTGAGACAATGATGCAGTGATTTCTAAGTTATATCAGGGTACTGGCAGCCTCTTTTTTTTTCTTTTCTTTTTTTGCTGACATATTTTCCAAAAACTACAACATCAAGTGTTTCTGTGGCTATTTCCAGCTGCAGCGTGCCTCACCTCAGCTGCCTCACAGGTACATCCTTGCATTATAGCCTTAAGGTATGGAGTAGTTTAGAAGAAACACCAATTTGCTCCAGGTTTATGTACACCAGGGGTCTCATTTATTAAAGTTTCTGATGCTCAGGTTTGGCCTCAAAGTTGTGCTTTGTAAAGTTTTCATGTCAGAATTAGCCCCTCTGTGATTTTCTCTGACATATCAAAAGCAAAACTTTGGATTAAATCCTTTTTTATTTTTACTCAAGGTATGAATGTTATAGACATCATATATATGGTATTCACTGTGTAGTATATACACTGTACTATAACATCTTTACAAATCGCGCCCTGTGTGTGATGAAACATGGATTTTTAACTGGATGCCGGGGGAGATACAGAGAGCTGATGCTGATCAGGGTCAACAGTCACATCTTGTCAAGAGACCCAGAAATTTCTCAACCGGTCAAAGACGCGGGGGCGGGGG
>JAVDPK010045737.1:0-21711 GCA_034780415.1 Cichlasoma orientale
CATAGGGGGTCGTTTTGACTGTTGGGTTTTCTCTGCAGTATTGTAGGGTCTTTACCTTACAATACAAAGCGCCTTGAAGCGACTGTTTCTTGTGAATTGGCGCTATATAAATAAAGTTGAATTGAATTGAATTGAATTGAATTAACACGGACATGCTCAGTGGAAATAAAAAACACAGCTATGAGCATCTTAGCAATAATGCTATTTCAGCTTTACACTAAATGCAACATGTACAATAGTCTAATGTAAAATGTTATACACACACGCAAGTACAACAAAGAATACAGAATTTTTATTTCTTTATTCTGAAACACAACAGAAAAGAATAAAATGATGTCAGTTTAAAGAATATTAACCAGCTCTCGGTCCTCCGCTTTCTGTTTCTCCTATGACCCCTCCTGCTTCTTCTTTGACTCTCACTCCACTCGCTCTGGAACTCTTTTTTTAAAGTTAGCCTTCTTCTGCAGCACACCTGCTGAAGCGGTGATGGCTAATTCAAAAACGTGAATGAAAGAGATTTTATCGGTGGAATTCCAATAATTGTGGAATAAGTGTGTCAGGTTTTGGTCATTGTGTTTTAAGTTCCGTGTTAGTTTGCAGCAGGGCACATGGCAAATATGTTTGAAAAGAAAAGGAACAATTACACTACAGTAATGCAGAAACCTGCATTTAAATTTGCTCTGAGCCACTTTATGATCTGATTTTATATTTTTTTCATTTACTGTTTTTGATCAAATGTATCCTCTCAGCCTACTAGTAAAGTTTTTTTTTCTGTTCTTGTCACATGACACAATATTCACACTATATTCCATATTTACACCACATGTAAATTAACTGTTATTAAGAATGAAAATATAGAACATACACAGCACATAGAAAGATAGTGTAACCATGGAGACCTATAGTGTATGTTTACTTATTTGTGAGTTTCACTGAGTACTGGATGCTCCTGGTTTTGCACACACAGAATATCCAGAAAGTCCAGCCTGCTGAGTTAGAGGACACAGGCATTTACATATACAGGACATTTAAATGCAAATACCCTGAGTTTGAAGGAATTTAAGTGTAGTTAGGGTGTGTTTGTGTCAGGAGTACACAAGAAACCGCCCGTCTTTCATGGAACTTCAAATGGATAATGAAAATAGTGTGCATAATGTTAGTGTTGAGTGAGAAAGAAATGAAATAATATACACAGTAGGAAGCCAATTTTAGCTCTCCTGTTACACGGCAACTGCCTAGTGTACATGTGCTTTATATACAGCAGGCTATGGCTCTTTCATTATCTTCTAGTGCTTGGTCCCATTTCAGGTGTATATTATATGCTGAAATTGATTTACATCTGCGTCCCTGTATGAATAAATATAAATAAATATTGACAGTTCTTATTTTGCTGCTATTTAGACCGCATGCATCCAAAGTAGTTTTAAGTCAAGAAGCCCAGTCCGTTCTTTTTCCTTGTCCTTACATCTACTGTGTCAGTGGAAAATGTAATTAGTTGTTCCTGACCTCTAACCTTTTGTTTAGCACTAAAATAGCAGATCTGTGCTGATTCAGACCCTAACTGCTATATTCCACCGCTTAGTCCCACAGGTCCTATTACTACCTCACACATATTCGAATGCTTCTTGACGTGTATGACATCATTCGCTTTTAAATAAACATTTCCATGGGAAAATGTCTTTTACTCAGTTTGTTTGTGATGTTTCAAGATTTGTGTAAGGAAAACACGCTTAAATAAAATGAGTTCCAGAGTGACACAGTGCCCATTTTTAAAAAAAAAAAACAAAAACAAATCTGCCACGCATGTGCGAAGTAATATATGCAAGAGAACGGCATTCACAAATAATTACAGCAGGTGACGAAATGTTCAGTCAAACACAGTGACACTGTCAGTATGGGCTCACGTTTCAGTAAGACTGGATTGTTTTGAGAAAATACTTCTTATTCACAGTCAGATTTTATGTTTAAGGCAGTTATAACAATGTAATTTAGCAATTCAGAAGAGCAAGTATAAAGCAAAAGGACTTGTGTGCAAGTTGTAAAATGAAAGACAGCTGTTCTACATAAAAAGCTGTGTTTTCTTTTGTACAAAAGCTGTTTTGTGGTTTTTGTTGGTACGCACAAGTGTGATGTTTTTCCTGCCTGTGAGACGTGGCGGTTTACCAGGCATCTCAGCAGAGTAAACAGAATTTAGATCCATCCGACAATGATGTTGGCATTGACTACCTATTTGACTGCGCCACGGTGTTTCTTTAACAACAAACGGCATAAATTACAACCCGAAGCTGTAAATGATTAGCCCACATGCTTAACACATGCAGTTTTTTCCCCCCAACAACCATGCAATTTGACATGCCTTATAAAGTCTAGAGCACACTGAATTGCTTCTTTCTCTTTTTTTATTTGCTTTGTGTGTTCTGCAGGAATAAAGTTCTTTGTCCTTTTTGTGTTGCAATGTTTTTGTGTACCTGTTTTGTGCATCTTGTTCTGCTGCACTGCATGTAGTGGTCCTGGCTGTTCTGCCTGGTTTATCATTGACATGATGTTTCTGAGGGCAGGTTGGACATGGCCTTCTCGACCACAGTTGAAGCAAAAGGTGAGAGCACTACTAGGCTTCAGAAGAACAACAACTTGCACTGGAAGCCAAACGACTAATACGTACAGTATATGACAAATTAGGCTTGCAGTAACATCCAATCAGAATTAGCCAGTCCTAAAAAAAGTGGCTACGCAATGTTGCATATGCAGTATTCATTTCAAGTAGCAAGAAGAAACTGCTGGTTAAGAGGGTGTGGATGCACACAATGACTAATACGTTTCAAATCGTTACATAATCATTACACGGTGTTCCTTCAAAATGTTGATACATCAAATATAGACAGCTTTGTTTGCATTTTTCACCCAGTTATGTAGAATGGCTACATGCAGTTGTATTGACATGTATGCAACAGCCTTTTCATTTTTTTTTTTTTTAAAATTCATCAATACTGGAAGCTGTAATTGATTTTTTAATGTATTCCATATCCATGTTAGTCAAACTCATCTTTCTGCCAGTGACTAAATGTGCTCAGCTGTAAGCCATCAGAACCAGCCGAGCCCAGCTAAAGCCTTAAATTTGAAATGTGCAGTGTTAGTGGTTTGATGGGTTATCAGTTTGACCAGCAAGACAATAAAAGATGAAGACCATAAAAAAGCTTCTTTTTTTAAAATATATAACACAAAGACAATTTGTTTAGAGAAACCAAAGCTTTACGCATAAATTATTATCCTGAAGAAGATTCTCTGCTAAGTCTACATTGCACAACATGAATAATGTTGTGGTCATGACTGGAAGACATACACAGAGTGTTACAGTACAAATCAACAGCCAATCTCTGAGTGTCAACAGCGCCAAAGGACATCCAAACCATAATGAGGTGTTAAAATAACTGTTTGACGTTTTGCTTGGAGATGAGAAGATATGAGTCCCTCATATGTTTATTAAAAGCTAGCTTACCGTAGCTTAGTACTGACTTTGTTGAGCTAACCAGCGGCTGAATGACAGTAAGATGGGATTTCAGGAACTGGCTCTTTGTCCATGCCATCACCACTCTGTCCCACCATATGCTTAGTCCATAAAATAAAAGACAAGTCAGCAAAAAGTACAGAAAAACACATACAGGCAGGCCTGTCATGCTGCTCATGAGCTTTTGCTTCATTGCACAACATATATTTACTGTGCCCAGTGTGCTTTGACCTCTGGAAATGGAATTGAACCTGCATGGCAGCAGGGGTTTCAAATGTCAGAAAAAGCTTTAAAAAAAGTATATTTGTCAGCACAATCAGTAAAGACTTCACTAAATCTGAATAAAAATAAGAAAAGTTAACTAGGTCTCTATTAGCATGCCTTCTGAGTTCTTTCTGTGCAACAGCCTTTTTTCCTCTATAGAGTAGCTTAAAGAGAATCACCAGGTTTCAGTTTCTCTATTGTGGGGTGAACCACTTAAGGATGCAGCACTTTCTTTAGTCGGCTAAAAAACTGTGAATGGTATGAGTGTTTTTGGTTCAACTACTACTAAAAGTGGAATTATTATTTTCCTTTTGGCACAGAGTTATTTGTGCCTATATGCACACACACACACAGGCACACGTGAATGCACATTGAGAGAGTGAGAGGAAAAGTGGAAACTGTGTCCAGAACATGTAAATTCCTGTCTGTAATGGTGCAGCTGCTGTGGAAGTTATGTAACCTGCTATCAACATAAATGCAGATTAGCATCATACAGAACGCTGTGCCTATGAGCTTACATTGTGTGGAACCACTGTATTTGAAAGCAGCTGTGACCCCGAGATTAAAAATGACAGGATTCAGGGAAGGCAAAGTCCAGAGACAAGTAGAAAATTACGCCCACTCTTCCAACTTCACTCCTCAGCGATACAAAGTAAAGGTTGTGTCCTTGAAAAGCAGTCTGTTAGTGGTTTCTCAAGTGCTGTAGGCCCATGTACCACTATTTCTTTCCTGTCTATCAAAAAGCTCCCCTTGTTTTCTCAGAAAGAATGCCTTTCCTCTCCCATTTGCTTGAAATGAATGGTTTCGCAGTCTCCCATGCCTGGGCTGTCAAATAGTGTTAATGATTGTTATCTTGAAATAGCTTAAATACTCAGACAACGCTATTTAGCACACAAAATAAACACAGAGACATACACACACAGAGGTAGGGGCATTTTTCAGCAGTGGGGAGAAAATATTTCTTCCCTCTGGGGCTGGTTCAGCAGGCCAGAGCGTGGCAAGCAGACTGGGTTTCACACACCACTGCTGTGCAGGGTTGAACCTCTGGTGAACTCTCTCGCAAAAGGCAGAGCAATGACTGAATGGGTGATTGACTGACCCCACCTCTTGCTGCTCCAGACAGTCCCAAGCCAGGTTTAGTTGGTGACTGCAAAATTAATGTCTGTACCGAGCACTACAGGTTACAGTGACACCTGCTGGAGTATGCAGAAAAATGTTTTTTCTAACTTTGGCACAAAGAAATCATTTTGTGGTTGGTGACTCTTTAAGCCAAACGCCATTTGTTGGTAATAATATGTAATAAATGTGTAATAAACAATGTATGAAAATCTTTCTTTATCAGTAACACTTTTGTGACACACAGTGGCAATGCACACGCTTGTCACAAGTCCCTATTAGAAATAGAAATTCGGTGGCCACTTTGCCCTTACATATAACAACATACTTCTCATCCTTTACTGAGAGGGAGGCACTTGTTGTTCTGAAAATAGAGAAAGAGGTAAGATTTTACGGCTTGGGGCAGTTTAGGGTTTGGCCAACACACCACATGTCTTCCCACACTGAGTTTTTATAATAAGGAAGCTGATAGCACAATGAATATTGTCTGAAATACAACACACCATAGCAGCGACTGCCACTGTGGGTCCTCTCCTCTCCTCTCCTCTCCTCTAAAATGCATTAATGGTACCTAATCACTTAAGCTCTGCAGTATGCTGTGTAACTAATGCAGAGTCCATTCAAGGTCCCAAGGTTGCGAGTGGAACTGATGACATATTCTCAGATGATCTCACAACAAGTGGGCTTTAAATTGTTTTGGTAATCCAAATGGCTCCTCTTGCTCATGGACTGAGTGACTCACAGGTCAGGAAGACAAACATGATGGTGGTCTCTTTTTACGGGCACGAGCTGAAATAGGCGGTTACTAAAAAGCAGCAATCGTATAGTTGTTTTTGGCAGAATCAAGCACCGGAGTTGAAATGGCATTGTACGATCAGCTGGAAACTACGCAGCAAAGAGTCTTAGAATATAATTAAGATAAAGTTACAGAGCATGACTTCACAGTAGCAATGTGCAAGAGGTCTTTTCCTGTTTTTCCAGAGCACAGATAGGATGCTAAAGCCGCTGGGAACAAGCAGCTGGAAGTCTCAGCGGTCCAACTGCTGAGTCCTCAGTGGTGATAAAATGCTCAATGTCCTGTCCAGATTGTTCAGGAATGTTGGAGAGGAGCACAGTGATCCATATGTTCTTTTCCACATGGTGCGGCTATCAGGGCTCTTCAGATCACATCCAAACCAATGTGTTTCATTAGAGCTGGCTGCACTCAATGCCTGTGGGGAATTAAGTCTATAACTCATGGTCGAGTATGTATTGAAGTTTGCGCTGAGATATTCCCCTGCAAATCTGAAGAGACTGACATTCTGATGTGTGTACTTTCAGAATTTTGGTGTCTACGACTATGCGGGAGTGTTTTATTGACGAGGACAGCGTGTGTAGGTGTGTGTGTAATGAATGAAATGGACATGAGGGTCCAGCTATATGGCCATGCATCTTTATAAAATGTCAAGTCTAACCCACTAGGACCTAGTGATGATTGTTCTCTGAAATGCCTCTCATTATTATATCTGAGCCACATCATCATGCATTGAAGGCAGGTTTGTTAAAATGTTTGGAAAGACATGAGAAATATATTTAGTGAAATGGAAATATAAATGGATTTTATTGCATTTTGATATTTAACTAATTAAAAGTTCCCATGAAGCTAACTACAGTGAACTATTTATGTAAATTATATTATGCAAAGTACAGTTAAACTGAGTAAAATTTGGCTTTTATTAGCTTGACCTTTTAAAAAACCTTTTCTGACCTCACTATTTAGTTGATCACACTTCTGGGTAAGACTCACTCTGTGTAATAGATGTTTCCTGCAAGCATATATGACCCGCAGTGTGATAAGATAAGAGATAATGTATGAAAGTAGAAAATAAGGACATTTATTATTCATGCAGTCACTGCAGCATATTGCTGCAGAGGGTATTAACGAGACTCACCTGAAAATAAAGTCCTGTTAAAAGACTAACAGGAGCTGAAGTTGTTTGTTGCTTATAGGTGTTTGCAGCTGTGAGCAACGAACAGCTATCAAACACAGAACACAGGATGAGTACAATTCAGGACCAAATAGTAAATCACAGTCTGTGGTTTTCCTTCATTTCACACAGATGAGCTGTAATACAGAGCCAGCTGTTTCATAGTTTGCTTCACAGGGGCTGTTATCAGGTTGAATCCTGAACTCCATCATAGCTGTGGGGACATTTTTATTTTAGTCTGATCTGTTAACTAGTGTAAAATATATATTTAGCCTTTTTTTCCCCCCCAGTGTTTCTACTTAAATTTAAAGTCAGTTTATTATTTACTTATTTATCGTTATTGAATTATTATTGTGTGCATTTATGGTCCCGCTATCTAATCAGTAAAGTAGTGACAACGTGTGGCAACATGCTGTGCATAATTGGCTGCAGTCAGATAAACTACATCTGAACATGAACAGAATTTTTGGTGGGTTCAAAATTCTGAGCTAACAAGATAAAACAGACAGCAGATTTGAGCTGATGATTATTAAATAATTATTTTTGCTGTGTGAAAAAGCTTCGAAGAGGTCTACTTTTCCCGTCTCATTGCAGTGAAAAAAACAAAACAAAAAAACAGATCACTGCTTTTTGGACAAATGTTGGACTGCAGTATCAGCAGGGTAATAATCCAGTAACCTTTCATAAATAAAAAGGGAAACCCTGAATACTTCCTCTAATTATTCCTTTTATTTTGCTTTCAGTACAGTTTATACTTCTATACGGTTCAGTCACCTTGTAAAGCTTTTACAGGAAAAATGTACTTCATACTACATCTGTCAATCTCAGGTATTCGGTAATTATTCACTAAGCAAGCTAAAAAAAGAAGAAGAAGCTGCTCACCTATAAAGTTTCCAATTATCTGGATTTGTTTGCTCACACAGGGTGAAGCATCTACAGGCAGAAAGCTGCTGTCAACAGTGTTGAGACGGGGTATTATAGAGCAGGCCTTACACCCTTCACATATCCTCACACACAAAAACATACCTGCAGATCACCAGAACACTGAAGTGTAGACGGTTTTGCTGATTCTGTAGCCTCTATGACCTTTTTCTCTGGACACGTGTTTGCCTTGTGTTATAATTAGCTGATCCTGGCAAGTGGTTATTGTTTAATTGGGGGCTCATATCACAGCATCTAATCATATCACGAGAAAAAAATAGATTATTTTCTTGTGCAATCAGCATCAGAGCAGCTGCACTTCTTTCTTTTGACATTTTCAGTTTCATCCACAGTCAGAGAAATGAAAACAAACGGTGGTACTACTGACTACTGACCTCACTGAAGCTACAGTGTAACCTTGAAATTCTGTGGTGTTTCTCACAGTGGCTAATATACCAGTCCTCCCTTACAAAATACTGAAACTGGGTGTATAGGGGAATGTTTTACAACATGCGCTGATATAGGAACATATACTGTAAGAGGGAGGAAGTGTAAAGTCTGGGAAACTGAGGATGGTAACCTGGGAAATTAATAAAATGTACACTCTGGGTATTCTTTAGAGTGCCTGGTATTGATATCAGGCACAACCCAACCTACACAGGCATAGAAAAAGACAACTTTTACTGTAGACAATTGACTACTTTTTCTTTATTCAAATATTTTATAGTAGGTAATTTCCAATGTAAATTTTGAGAAATTATTACACATAGCAGGGTGTAATCCAAAGTTTTTATTGCTACTTCACTACTTATTGTGTAATTTCCCAACATTTGATGTGCAATTTTTCTGAATTCAGGGTATAATTTTCAGCACCTAAAATACTTACCAGCTGCCTACAGTAGAACCGGAGACTAACAATGGGCAATTTTAAAGAAGAGGAAATGAAAGAAAGTTTGTTGAGTCATGTTCTAGCCTAAAGGACAAAAAAACATAAAAACAAAAACTCTTACTCTTAAATTATTAAACATTTCTTTTACCCCTAATGTTTTAATTAGATGCTGAAAAAAATATCTGGAATATTTTGAAATAATTTAGATTGTTTTTAACTCCTTTTATATATATATTTTTTTTCTGTTGGGCCAATGCATTACTCTGTGACCTTTTTCAGGTCTGAAGTGTAACCCTTCTGAATGAGAGGGCATACCAAAGCTCCTTCCCTAATATTTTGGCGCAATTACAATGTGAGAAGGAGAGGTTAAAATACTCTATAATACAGCTCGTACCACTAATAAGACTGTGTGATTATAGTATAAGAAAGAGAAACTCATTACTTGAAAAAAAAGTACTTATTGTATACTGTGTGACTTATTTCTTTTAAAATATTCTGAGAATCCATTACTGAAAAAACTTACAGCCTACCTATAATAACGGCTTCTTCTTTCCTTTAAAACGAATAATTGTTACTTCCTTGTATTATTATGACCCAGTGAGCACATTTAAGTGCTGGCAATTACACTGTAAATTCATAACAATTACATGGTAAATGTTGGGGAAGTACACAATAGGTCACAGGTTGTATTATGAAGCGGTACAATAAAAGATCATAGCTACTATGGCCACGCTGGTAGCGATTTAACCTCCTGTCTAATATATGTGAGTGAACAGCAGGTCCTGGAAAAATGCACTTGCAGAGAACAATCTGACCCACCAGAGAACATCCTGTTAGCAGCTCACTCTTTCTTTCTCCATCTCTGTCTCAAATTTTTTATAACAACATTCAGCCATTTAATGGATGAGACTCTCAGAGCCTCCTAGCAACAGGAAGAGGGTCTGTTCCCCTCAGAGAGCTCCCGTTAATCTCCAGCCTTGTCTCTGCCTTTATGACCATGTTGACGTCAAAGGCCATGCCTTGGTTATTGTTTCCTAAGGATTGAAGTGCCTCAGATGTGGGGATTCACACTAATGTTGCGCTTCCTGTAAGCGACCAGAATAGCTGTCCTCTCTCTCAGACCTGCAATGATCGTTGAAGTCACCCACAGTTCTCTGTGTGCTGGGAGGGCCGGCTTCGTGACAAGAAACCTGGCCTCCTGGGGAGCCTGGCTGTAAATATTGCTGTTGTTGCTGAGGTGGCTGATGTGCTCTGTGGGGAAGGGATGCACAGTGCTATGCTGATGTGTGCGTGTGTGCATGTGAGGATTAGAGGGGCACAGGTAGGGGGATCCATGCGACCCAGTGAATGGACAAGCTATAGATTAAGGGTCATCTATATCTTTTGTGTTGCTATAGGATGGCCAATAGATAGTTAAGCTGATGATGCATTTGCTTCCCACATACATGTGTCTAATATGTAAGAGTAAACTTTTTCTCTCTTTTCTCCAATTCTCTTCTCTTTGCTATTGTCTTTGTCCTCTTCTCCCTGTCCACTGTGCTTTGCTATCCATCTTCTTTTAGAGGAAAAACATTCCCCCTTTTCTCCTGCCTCAGTGGTTCATTTCTGTCTTGTGTTGTTTGTGGAGGCTCAATGGAGCGTCACTTACTGGCCCCTCGACAGATTCCAGACTACACACAGCAGCTGTGGCTATAGAATAGACTTTAGAGCTGGCACTGCGTTGCTCCAAATTACTTGCTCTGCTTTCAGTGTTTAAATAATGGTCTTAGCACAGAGTTAATAGCAGTAGTGGGAGGACAAGTGATGAACACACTGCTTTTGGTGCAAAGTATTCAAGCTAGTTTGAGCTAAGCATGGCCTAGGTCCCTGGGTTAATAGGGACCAGAGAGTGATATGTAGCCTTAATGGAAATGATGGCTGCTTGAGGGAGGACATTACTGCGATTCTTCCATGTGTGATGTTTTTTTTAAGGAATGAATGTGGCCATTATTTCTTCCTGTTGCTTTCTCTTGTTGCGTCTTTGGGGGATGGGAATTGGAAACAGTTAGCTAGTGCTCTTTTGTTAATGGTGTTAGCGTACATGCAAAAGGACAAAAAGCAGCACATTAATCAATGTGTGCACGTGCTCCTCGCTTTCTTTCTAAAATTCCCTTTTTTTTTATCCTCCCATGTGCGCTGCTCATTGTGATTGTACGCATTTGAGAACGAGGCAAAATACAGACATTTCAGTCACCACACAGGCTCTTTCAGTTTTTTTCCTGACAGGCTTCCAGGCCAATGTTGCGATAAGAGATTGTTTCATTATGGGAATATTCATGGGTGGGGAGCGCAGGCTCAGTTATTGATGCAGCTCATTGGTTTTTTGTGAGGCACAATGGGTTCTCTTGATTGATCGCGTTAGAGGGACAGTGATGTGACACAGAGGACACCAGACAAGTAGAACTATGAGCTATATTCAAAGATAAACCTCCGTTGTGTGCGCATGCTCACACGCGCACACGCACTAGTGCGCATAAGCATACTGTTAGAGCATGTATCTATAATGAAGACAGCTCAGTGATGGCAATGATCAACATCTAGTCCTCTATGGTGAAGAGATTGGCCCTTGCTCAGACAAAGCAATTAATATTCATGCTTGGCTGGAAATTGAATAATAGCTGAGATTCTTAGTTGGGCCCAAATGGGTTTTGATGATAAAAGAGCAGGAGTAGCAGAGGGGCGTCTCAGTGAGCTGAATTTGAAACGCAACTTTTTGCACACTGGGGTAGGCCAAAATGGACTGGTCTGATCTCCTTTCGTAAAATCAGGGGATAAAGTCATCTTCAATTTATGAAGAGTAAGATCAATGCTCCGTGTAGTTCATTTTTGGGAAGGATTGCAGCCCAGAGCTAACCAGATTTGGTTAGAGCGGATTCTTTTGGCTTGTGACTCTGCAGTGCCATAGCTTATTAATCAGAGAAGTGTTCTGCTCTGTGTGATAAGCCTGTGTATTGTGTCCGTGTGTGTGCAGTGGTGCAACTGTGTGACCACCAGCCAAGATGTGGGAACCGGGGCTGAGCTAATACAGACAATGCTCCGCACACATGCACACTCACACACACTGGTTCACTTGTGACAAGAAGCTACATTTTAAAGTCAGCACCATGCAGCAGCCAGCAGCATGGGGGCTCATCTTTCTCGCCCGCCAACACCCTCGACGCTCCTTTTTCAATCTTTCCTTATACCTTCTCTCCTTGTCTCCTTCTACCTTGCATATGTCATCTGGAAATATGCCTTTATTCACCCTTGTGTCTCAGTAGGCCAATGTGGCATCCTCTTATCTATGAGTGCCTCTGCATCCTCTTTTTCCCCTCTCCCTCTCTTGCATGCGCTTGTGTGTGTCTGCTTGTGTATCAACTATGTTCACCATCTGGGGAGCTTACCTGGCCATGCATGAATCAATGGTCATGTATCGATGCTGTTTTTTACGAGGCACTTAACAATAAAAAAGCAATAAGCTATGACATAGATAATCCAGTGGGGCATCACGGGTCTGCTCCTTTCTGTATGATTTACAGACGTGCCTGCAGTCTTTCAAAGCTCTCTGATAACGACGTTTCCTGGAAGTGAAAAGAGGATTCGTGGAACTGTTTCCCTCGCTCGTCCGCCAACACAATTTTTCAGGATTTTAACTGAATTTGACTTGAAGTGATAACATTAACCCTCATCCTACCGACTGGGGTCCATGCAGACCCCAGAAGATTTTTTTTTGTTATATCTCATAGGTGCTTTTTCTCTATCATTTCAAAATGTATGGCTTTGTCAGTCAATTTGTTCCTAATGATGCCTTTCTAGTTCTGCTTTGGTTAGTGCTTTTAAAAAATGTGAATGCTTAGGGTTCCCACGGGAATCCACAGTCCTGCCTATGTATTTTTAATAAATGGAACTATTTATTCAGTTAATGTTTTCTGTGGATCCTAAATAAAGTATAACACAACATCAAAAGGGCTAAAGAAGAAATACTCCTTCGCAGTATTCATCATCTGGACGGGGAACTTCCCAGACTGGAAGTTACCTGAACATTTGAGGCATCACTGGATCTCTCTGAGACAGCAGGGACGCACCCTGGTCATGCTACTCATGAAAAGGAGAGCTGATGCTGCTATGTGGCAAGCCCCAATCCGAGAAGCCATGACTACACCTGCTGGTGTGGCTGTCCAATGCTTGCCTGGAATCTCTTCTTGAAAAAGCTATTAACTTTGGTACTGAAACAAAAACAGGAAGGTAGCAACTGCTTGCTCCTCCTGTCACAGCAAGCGTGCCCTGAGCATGGCATAAGGCAGATTTGTGTGCTATCACTGCCTGTACTGTGTGTTTAGCTTGAATTGTTTGTAGCTGTTTCTGTTCCTTGTTGTGAGAGCTTGGTGCACATTGTCAGCAAAAAGTCAGACTCTTTCCTGGTGGGTGTTGGACTCCGCCAGGGCTGCCCAAGGGGTGATGGTGTCGGGTTTAGTGGACCCAGGACCTCGTCTCTGCTTTTTGCAGATGATGTCGATCTGTTGGCTTCATCGAGCCATGACCTCCAGCTCTCATTGGGGTGGTTTGCAGTTGAGTGTGAAGTGGCTGGGATGAGAATTAGCACCTCCCACTCTCAGGCCATGGTGCTCAGCTGGAAAAGGGTGGAGCACCCGCTCTGGGTCAGGGATGAGCTGCTGCCCCAAATGGAGGAGTCTCAGGGTCTTGTTCACAAGTTGGACGTACTGGTGCAGATGCTGTACTGGTCTGATCTGGTGAAGAGAGAGCTGAGCGTGAAAGCAAAGCTGTTGATTTACAGGTGGATCTACATTCCTACCCTTACCTACGGCCACAAGCTCTGGGAGGGGACTGAAAGAATAAGACTGCAGATACAAACAGCAGTTAGTTTTCCCTGAAAGGTGCATAGGCTCAGCCCTAGAGAGAGGGTGCAGAGCTTGATCATTCGGGAGGGGCTCAGAGTAGAGCCACTACACCTTTTCATTGAAAGGAGCCAGCTGACGTGGTACAGGGATCTGACCAGGATGCCTCTGGGACACTTCCAGGGCAGACCCAGGACATGCTGGAGAGATTCCATCTACGGGCTGCTTGGTGTTTATTACGTTTATTGTGTTTATTTCAGTTATTTTACATTGGGGTGAAAATGACCCCAATGTAAAATATGGTTCATCATATAAATCCAACACAAGTATTGTTTATTAGAAATGACTGAAAACTAAATGATCAAAGGATAATAAATAAGCTTTTAAGTGATGATGCACGTTGGATAAAAGCTACAAGTTGTATCAAAGAAAAGTTTCGATTTCTGGTTTACAAAATATGCAAATGCAAAACTTTGCAATAATAATTACAATAATATTTTTTCTTTAGACATTACATAACTAATAATGCTCTGAAAAGAAATTAGTTTGGCTATTATTCATATTTTTGCTATTTGCTTATTACAGTAATTTATTCTTGGGTTCCACAGGGACCATAGTCAGTAGTCTTTGCATGCTAAATATGTCAGTAGGATGAGGGAGTTAATGAATGAAGTGACTCCCTGGAGACTGTGTATTGCACTCTGCCGGTTGGATGTGTGGGTGTTTTTAAATGGTCACATATCACTTTTCACAGTCACAGCAGATATACTGTACGTTCATCGGTAATATTATAAAATGCACTGATTGCATGATTGCAAGTGGGTTGATAATATTGTTTGTGGATTCGCCCACAGCTTGCCTACCTGCCGCTCATCATGCGGGATTATTCATGAAGAGAAACAGTAGAGAATTACTGTGAACTGAGTGTAATTATACTGTACCTCAAATCGGCCTTATGTGGGCTACTAAGATATAAAACTCGCATGACAGCAAGATCACTCCATCTGATGAAATCTTTTGTCTGCACATTGTATGCTAGACCGTCGCAGCATGCCATCACTCTGAACTTTGTTACATGTGACAACGTATAGTGAGTGAGTTTGACGATGATAGCGTAAAGTATAGTTTTCGGGTATGGCTGCTATTACTATCTGGTAAATGCTGAGCCAATCAGGATCTGCTAGACAAACAATCGCTTTGAAGTTAAACACACCAACAGTGTGTGTTGGACTGTCTGCTTAGAGGCATGTGTATATGAGTTGGCTGTCAGCATTGCTGACATTTCCTCAGTGTGTTTTAATGATCTCTGGCTGTACTCATGCATTCTGGGAATAAGTGTGATGATAAGGCTATATATGAAGCACTATGGTTAACTTACATCATCCAATCTGACTGACTGATTGTGGCTTTACAGGTGCCTTGCAGTGCACAACATACAGTGGAGAGCTCACAACTGATTTTAACTCAGAAAAAGAAGCAGGGTACTCTGCATCACAGGGCTAACGCAGAGAGACAAATACCATCCACACCTACAGCCAATTTAGAAGCCAGCAATTAATCTAGCAAGCATGTCTTTGGACTATGGGAGGAAACTGGAGTACCTGGAAGAAACCCACTCAGGCACAGGGAGAGCATGCAACTTTCTTGCTTCCAGGCAACAGTGCTAACTACTCCAGTACCATGCAGTGCCGAACAACTTGTCGTAATCTAATCTCTAGAGCTCTTCCCACAACCTGAGCTTCTTTTTCAAGGGGACATTGCAGGAGAACTCTTTCATATATAGCATCATGTAGATAAGCTGCAAGATGAATTTTATGAATGACCAAATTAAAATAAATTACGAGAGGATTTAAATGTCTGTCTGACAAACATGCTGGGAGAGTTATCGTTCCCTCAGACTCCATAAAATAAGTTGATATACTTTATTTATTCCATAGTTTGGAAGTTCCTTTTGTACTCCAGTTAAACAAATAAATAAACTTAAATATTTAGAATTGTATAAAAATAGAATACAAATATCCTAATGAGCTAAACACAAAACAAAATGAAATCCTAAATATTAATATCATATATAACAAAGTAAAATGTTTCAAATTCAGTGAAGAAAAAACATAATTTACTAAATATAAAAATAGTACAGCAAATATGAATGACATCAGTATGATGCAGTGATACTGTAAGGCCACTGACACTTGTTCCCAAACCATCAGAAGACCCCAGGTCGGACTGCAGATTGTAACCTTGGCCTGTGGTCACCATTAAAATAAACAGCATGTATTCTTTTATTCCCTTTCTTGCCTTTCTTACTTTCTCTTCTTTAGTATATAATTTGTTTGAATTAATTGAAGTCCATGCAAGTGAAATGATTGACTGTGTGAGCGGTCAAAGAGATCGTCTCTCTCTCCAGTTTAGTCTTATTTCAGTGTCTTTGTATTGGCCTACAAATGCACCCACACACTTCTCTGCGTTCACTAGGCAATTTAACTCAATTTCATGCAGATGTTTTTACTGTATAGTGGCAGCTGCTTTTCATAAAGTTGAGAAACACCCTTATCTTAATAAGGGTGATTTTATCTCTTATGTTGTAGAACTCTTTTTTTTTCTGTATACACGCTGCTTTTTTTTTAGATACTTCTTTAGGTTTTCAGTTGGGTTGCTGGCTAGTGTCCTCTTCTCTTCCTATAAATCTTTGTTTAATAGGCCAGCAGGATGAAGTAAACATCATCTGTTCGTAGAGTTCAAACAGATCATCATCATTTGAATATTATTTAATCAAACGCCTACATTTCTAATAAAAATGACAGTCTGGTGAAAAACTATGATCAAATATTGAAGCACATATCTGTCTATACTATAAAATTTCCCAGCCTCTCCATCTCACATCAGGGACACTGTGATAAAAGAGATGCTGCTGCTCCCAGAGGCTTCATCTCCATCCCTCCCTTTGTCTTTTCACCTCTACCTTCTTCCGTCCCGATACGTACAGGTGGAGGAGATGCATTTGCCATAGAGGTTTGTCACTCCTTTGTCCCTCCTTTTACTCTCTCTTTGTGCTCCCACCAATATCGCCACCCTCCCTGTGTTGCCTCTGTTTTTGAGGGAGAGTGAGAGAGAGAGAAAGATGCTGGTTCCCAGAGGCAGGCTGCTCATCCCTCAACAACTCCAGCTGGTTCCCTGTGGTGCTGAGCCCTGTCCTCCACCAGTCAATTACTCCCCTCCATAAAGATGTGCAGATGGGCTGGGACGCCTACGTGCATGCACACTTTAGACAAAAACACAAACACAGACCTGAGTATGTACCCATGACAATACACACTGCAATGCGCATAGTCAGAAAAGCACACATCTACTTACACATGTGAGTCAGCGCACATCCACACGAAACGTATTCTTGATCAACTAACAAAGCTCCCTTCACAAGTTGTTCAGTACTCTTCCTTCTATCACAGAGAGGAAGACAAACCTTCCCTTTTTCTGTTTTGCCCCCACCACACACACACACACACACACACACACACACACACACTGCGCATCCACAGGCGGTTAATGAGAACACAGCACAGATTGGCTTACCTGCCTGCTTTCCTGCCTCTGTTCAGCAGAAAACAGCTCAAAGTCTAACAGTGACACAGTGACTACATCAAAAGCACCAATAATGACTGTAAAGAAAAGACAGCCCCTCTTAAATGGAGATGTGAACAGTTAATACAGGGACAGAGTCGCAGCTAATCAGAATTTCCACTGTTTATAATGGGACATTACATTATATGCATGACATTCCAAGAGCAGTGCAGGTAAGTGTAGCGCTGCAGGCATGAGGGTGTTAATGAGATGATCTGTTGCCCTTACTACATCCTCTGCTGCGTGCAGGCTAAAAAATACCAAGACGCGAGTGTTTTGCATTTGACTTGAATGAATTGGAACGGGTCTTGATGAAATGAACTTATTCACAATTACATTTTAATGCTTTATACTCAGTAGAAAAATAATCTTTGCTCTTCCATCGAACAGGTTTGTGTCTCGGCGAGCCCAACATCAACTCCGAGAGATAAATTAAAACTGAGAAGATATTCAAACTCGCAAGAACGAATCCAACATCGCGCAGCAGTTTAGGGTGTTTGTAGTTTGAATGTAAATGAAAAGAACCTCAGAATATCTGAATCCAATATAAAAGAGCAGCCGAGATTAAATCATGTTTGCAGTGGTTGAAATTGCAATGCCCTGTGTGATAGTTTTACTAAATGTCATGTTATAGATATTATTGATTTTCACTTCTAACATGTTGCAAACAAGCAAAACACTGAAGCATGCACTCGCATTTGCAGTCATTACATTGCATTTCTTTGTTGCGTAGAAAAATATTGCATTTTTTTTTTAAATTGCAATGCTGCATTTTAAAACAGCAAGCTGTGTAAATCAGATTCTTTACCTCGTGGTCTTTTAGTTTTGTTCCTCTCACTTTTCTCCATCTGCCTTCACCGAACTGCTGCTGCTGCTTCTGATGATGATAATGACGGTGATCATAATCATTACAGTGACAAACTGTTTTATTTGGCACATGATGTGTACAACAGGGGGAGAAAAAAAACAAAAGCATTCATATTACTGTCTGTACATGTAACTCCAGTATAGCACATGTAGCCAAGATTATTCACGTGTTGGCCCTCTCACTCAAAACCGTGCAGTCCCGGTTCACGCAGGCACCCCCGCGCACAAATCTCTCCACGAGACAATCTTGACTACAACACTACCATCTGTTCCTGTTTTGACCGAACCTGACTTAAACTGTGATTGTGTGCATTAAATAGTGCACTCAGTAAGTGCTGCTTTTCCCCCCCTATCTCTATTTACAACTGGTAGTTTCATGCCACACGCAGAATCTCATTTGTTTTTGTTTTTTTTTAAACTCAGCTGTATGTACAGCCTCACATTTGCTGATGTTTTTTCAAATTTATGTCAAGCATGGAATGTGTGCTGCTGGAATTGAGAAAACAAAACATCTCTCTCTCTCACACACACACGCACACACACACACTCTGACTTTTCCCTTCTCTGCAGCACACTCATGCAAACACACACACACACACACACACTCTCCACTACAGCAACAAGGGAAACAAACATCATTTCTCACCCAGTCTGCAGCGCTTACATTCACATTAGACGCCAACCAGTGTGTCACTCAAAGCCACAGAATACAATCTATTGAACACAATAGCAGCTTAGTGTCAGACACAGAGCAACAGTAAACTGTGTACGCTCTAATATATCTGGGATTTTTCAGCTTAATGAGCGCTCCTGCTGAGAGTATCCCACACCAAATACTGTTTACATCAACACAACCTTCTGCTGTGTTTTTTTTTTACATTATTCAGACCATTTTGTTTACAGTTTCTCACAGGTTCTGGGGTTATTTGTAGTACTGGGTACCTCCTGAGATGCAGAACAACAAGAAACAACAAAAATAAAAAAAAACCCAAACATATTTTTTGAGTTAAAAACTGTATTTTTGTCATGAAGTCAAAAAGACTTCAGGGCGAAACGCTGCTATTTGAATTCAATACCCCACGATGTTCTGAAGATTTAATCTAGCAATAGCATCGGCCTCCGCTCCACTGGTCCTGAGACACTGGCCCGTGTCTTGGTGCCATTTAGCAGGTGAATATCCCAGTTTGTCACTGTCACATCTATTTATAATAAACGCAAGCTGATTATGAACTGTGTCTATATTTAGCTTGTGGAAGAAGAAGTAGAGGAGGACAAAGTGAGTGTGTGAGAGACAGAGAAAGAGTGTGTGACAGTGTGCGTGTTTGATATATGCAGGGGCCCTGTCTGTCAATTCTGACACATGCAGTTATAATTATCACACTGTCATTAAAATGACTCAGTGTGAGTGCCTGGCAGGCTTCTTTATTGCCAAGTTTAATCTATGACCGGTTCACATCGCATTATTAATATGGTAATGGATCTCCTTGAAGAGATTAAAAGATGGAGTGGTTGGTGGTGACAGTAAAAGCTATTTTAGATTTTAGAATCGGCGAGGGCTTGGGAGGCGGCTGTTGCAGATGAGTGCTGTTGCTTAATATAAAGTGGTTTGGTTTTTGAGTGCTGTTGCATAATGTAGAGCGGTTTGTTTCATCGTTGCTGTGCTCTTTTTTTTTTGTACTTTTAAATACTTGTGTGTGATATGCGAATGTGGCTCGTTAAAAAAAGTATATTCGAATCGCACGTTTTTACAGTGTTATCTGTGCAGAAATGGGTGTCTTCAGTCTAACAGCTTTATTTGTTGTCTGTAAATGCCATCAGAACGCCGTTCCTCCCAGCACACAGCGAGGAAACCCATCCAGTAATTGGCCTTTCATCGGTCAAGACATCCAGCGCCGCGGCTGCTGCTGCTGCTGCTGCGCACAACAACTAAAGCCCTTTTTTCCTTTTTTTTTTTTCTTTCTTTCTCTCTGTGGAATTCATAAGAAAACTGCAGAGCAGACACCAGACAGACGAGGCATATTACATGACTGAATAATGTCCTGCCACATCCCATGATGCCTCTCAAACAGAGTCCTGTGCAGAAGTCCTGCATGCTTGTCCAAGGACTTTCACGTCAGCAAAAACTGTGCCCATGTAAATGAATAATGCATGGAGTAGGCTTGAGGAGTCTTATAGTGGGGTGTGGAAATGGGGAGGTTTACATTCCCCAGAGCAAATAAATCCATCAAGTATCACAATGCTATGTGTTTAAGTGAGGAGAGTCTTATGTAGCATGTCTAGCAGATTAGTTGTTAGCAATGTTGGTTGGAATTTTACCCTTTTATGCGCCACACATCAGGACACCTCTGCACCCTTTCTTCAAGGCACTCCTCTTTTTCAGTCCCCTGTTAGTGTGCTATCAAAATTTCCCAAACCATCACCATTTCTTGGCAGCATATCCATGTTTCAGCAGGTAGGCTCAGACAGGGGAAGGTTTGATATAATCTGTAGCATCTGCCGTACATTTTCATCCAACTTTTCCATCCAAGTTTTTTCTCTGGCTGTCTCTTCTTTTGTCTTTAGCAAAGCATTTCAACCATGTCGAAACTACTTAAGTCCTGAAGTTACCCCCGCCATCCCACCCTTCTTGCGCACGCATGCATACACATACACACACACACACATACACACGCACATCACCCCCTAAGGTGAGAGAAATCTTGCTTCTAACGTATTACTGCACTTCATTAGATTTGTTCATTAAAAAAGGCTCACAAGTAATGACTTTTTAGCACCATGTGACCGCCAAATAGATTACAGTATTGATAATTGCATTAGTGCTATGATGAATATGTAAAAAGTAGAAAAGGAGGGTGGGTGTGTTTAATATTGAAGAATTAATAAGCTTTTCTTTTCGTCTCGGTTTCAATCCCTTAAAGATTTGTTCAGTTTCACTGACGCCATTATCAGCTTGGATCTGCAAAATATGCCTCCACTGAATGAAAAATATAAAGCAATAACAAAGGGAGATAAGATGAGAGGGATGTACACTCTTGTGTATGTATATATTTTGATAGTAAGGCGCCACAAAATTCTGCAGAGCAAATCCTGCTGCGATTCAGGGATCAATACTTACCGGGCCAGACGAAGCGGGCATGACCTCACTGTAGTTTCACTTAATGCATTTGGACCTGCTTGGTTACGGCATCCATGAATTTCCTCCCTCATCCTCTGCAATTTTGGTCTTTAAGACAGTCTGACAGTTTAACTTTCAGGTCAGTGGTGGGACCTCTAAGGACATTTGTGTTCCATAAAAAAAATGTCAAATAGAAAGAAAATTGTATTGATTATACTTACTGATCAATGAACTAATTATAGAAGCATTATTAACAGATATTTGTTGCATATTCCACCTTACACCGTCATCAGCTGTTGTGTTGAATCCAGTCTAAAGATACAGATTCAGTAACTCTAGAAACTTCCAATATGTGAATCGTAGATTGCTCATCCCATGATGCACTGTTTCTTTTTATTCACCTCTTTTTACTCTGTTTATTTACTTATAATCTCTGGCTCTCTTCCATAGCATGTCTCTTGTCCTGTCTCTCTCCCCTCAGCCACAACCGGTCGCGGCAGATGACTGCCCCTCCCTGAGCCTGGTTCTGCCGGAGGTTTCTTCCTGTTAAAAGGCAGTTTTTCCTTCCCACT
>JAVDPK010045798.1:0-21694 GCA_034780415.1 Cichlasoma orientale
ACACCCTCTCACACACACACACACACACACACACACACACACACACACACACACACACACACACACACACTGCTATTCCTTCTCCGTCCTCATTTTCTCTGCTGTTCTTCCCTCCAACAGCTGCAGGACTCTCAGCATCTCCTGCACAGCTGACCCGGATACACTGACAACCATGAAAAGAGCTGTTGTTGTCCACTGGTGACCCCCCCGCCCCCGCCCCCATTCTATCCCTCCACACACAGACACACACGCACACACGCATGCACAACATCATTTTACAGCAGCAGGAATCCTGAGCGCAGACCTGTGGTGTCATCCAAATCCCCATTTATGACATTTTATCTTTTAAATCCTCAGATTAAAGGTGGATGGAAGGCACGCGGCTACATCTTAGCCGTTGCCTAAACACGTCTGAACTGCTCACAAAGTTTCCTTGTTTTGTGCTGCTTTTCCACAGGTCTGTCGTTTTCTGTTGTTTGACCCAGATCCATTATGCAATTGTGATTTGCAGCGTCATGTCCCACATTTTGCAGCGGGAGAGGAAGACGGGCTGCAGTCAACAAATCGTTTCCTGTCTTCTTTTTTTTGGTTTGTTTTTCAGCAGCTTCTGTTACAAAGAGGCCCGTAAGCTCACATCAAAACACAGTGGATCCGTCTCGCCTGTCTGTCACACCCACTGATCTTATTATTTCATTTCTTTACAAGACTTACAGAAAGGCGCTGAAATGAAGCCTACAGTGAGGTTTTTTTGGGGGTTTTCTGGTAGCAGCAGGGCTTCCTCAGCTGTTTCATGCAAGTGTTTCTTGGGATAATTACAGCTCACTAGTGTTTTTTTGTCACTCGTTTGCATTGAATTCTTTGTAACGTAATGACTTGCCTTTGTGCTGCAGCCTCACCCGGCATCTTTTCTTTTGGACTTTCAGGCCATTTGAGTCCAGGCAGTTTGTGCAGCAGCAGCAGCAGGGGCACTTCAGGTTGGAAAGGACTCTTTAAGGAACAAAAACAAAGCCAGCCACATCAAAACAAAAAGTGCCAAAATGAGAGCGAGTAAAGGGATGCAGACATGAGACACGAGGGAAACGAGGGCAGGGACTTCACAGGAAAAGAGTGGGTGAAAGGCGTGAAAGGAGGACACAGACAGAAGGGAAGAGAGGCAGGAGAGAGACGGCGAGGGGAGCGAGAGCGAGAGGAGACAATAACAGGGGCTGCAGAACGAGGGCACAGACGGTCAGAGGGGGACAGCGAGCTCAGCTGTGGCTGCTGCTGAAGTCAAACTGGTTCACCTGATGACACATCTGTCGGTCTGACTCACCCAGACTCTGTAATCTCCCTCGTAGAGACCTGCGTGAAGCAGCAGACAACACACTGGGAAAAGACTGCACACGCCGCAGAGGGATTACAGGATGCTTCAGGCCAGTTTTCAGGCTTTTATTAAACATCAAATATTGATTTGTTTTGTCTGGATGGGAAAAAAAAACAGCAAAATGGTTTCTGTTTGTGATTTTACCTCTGAGAGATTTCCACCTGAAATGCTCAAATTCAATCAAAGGTCAAAGGGATAAGCATCTTATCTGCGGATCCGAGATTCTGAAACTAAATAAGTCTCCTTATCCTGATCTCCGGGTCACAGCGATTCAACACTTCAAATCAGAGGTCGAAAAACAGCAACAGAACAAACACTGAAGTTTTCTAACCTTTTCTAAAAGGTCTTAACTGCGCCTCAAACCACATTTGATGCAGCAGAAAGGAAACACAACGGTGTAGCATCTATTTTAATAAGCACACAAGATGATTTTTGGCCCGTGCAGTCTGCTTCGGGAACAGCAGCCTCCAGACTGGAAAGGGCTCAGAAATTACACAGAAACACAGACTCATAAAATATGCATGGGCTCTGATTAACAAAGTATAAAAAAGTTCAGATCAGCCTCACTTTGACCAACTTTGTAATTAATATGATAAATGCACCTTTCAGCAGGAGCATCAATAATAGATGTAGTATTTTTTCTCTGTATTTAATAACTTTGCTTTTGATGCTTAGAATGCACTTTAAATTAAGTATTTTACATTTTATTTTTGTTCGTTTTACTTTTATCTCATAATTTCCTCCTCCACTCGCTCAGCGCACAGCGTCCCACGCCGATGCAAATCCTGTTTCACTGACTTCTTCGTCCCTACGAAATTTAGACACACTAAAAATATGTCATACTGCCAGTTTTAGCCTTCAAAAGCATCCCTGGATCCTTTCAACACACATGTATACAAGCCAAATTAACACAAGACTGTGTGCCCCTGTTTGAATGAATGGGCTTTTGCAGCAGTCTGCTGCTGCGTGCAGCCTCACCATGTTCTGACCCATGTGGTGATACTGCTCTCTAGTGGACAAACTGGTCGTGCAAACTTGCTTCATGAAAGCTGGTCAATAACTGACTGTTTTATGGAATATTTTCACTTTAATATTCAAGCATATGTGGTTATAATGTCAGAGTAATGAGTCAACTTGGTGGGATGAATGGATTTGAAATATGGACCCAATCAAATAAAAGTGAAGCGGTGAAGACTTCATTTCTTGTACTGATGATTTCCTCAGCCAGTGCACTGACAGTGCTGATCCCAAGCCCAGGAAAATGAGAGAGCTGCATCAGGAGGGGCATCTGGCCTTCCTGATACCATCCTGTATTGTAGCTTCACTGTGGAAATCTCTTAAATATGTTCTATCTCTACAGGAAAATTGTCTGTAGGAAGAATAACTTGGGAAAAAATAATTAAAAAATGTAATTTGCTTCTAACTTCTGCATATATATATATATATATATATATATATATATATATATATATATATATATATATATATATATATATATCCTTCTAAAGTTTATGACAGTTGCAGAATTTATAAAGTGATCACAATACAATCATTTTTTTTAAATTAGATGATAATGCCGTAAAATATTTTATGCATATCCAAAAGTCATGTCAATCAATCATAGACTGTATATAATGAATACTCACATATACAGTTCAATTCAGTTTTATTAATTTCTAAAAAAAAAACAAAAACAAAACTACAATGTTGGAGAAAAACCCCAAAATCAGTTGACTTCCTGTGAGCAGCATTCGGCAGAGGTGAGAAGGAAGAACTCTCTTTGAACAGGAAGAAACCTCCAAAAGATCCAGGCTCAGTGAGGGGCCATCTGCTGTGACTGGCTGAGAAATGTTCAGTGAATGATGGGAAGTCCCTCAGCAGTCAGAGCCTTAGGTTTTAGGAAAGGAAAAGGTTAATCCCAGTAGAGAGGGTGCCTGTCTCCTGAACCCAAATATATTTATATGTAAAATATTTATAATCCTATCAAATAAATGACTGTGCTTAAAACGTATATTACATCCCTTTGAAAAAGAATAAAGTTCACTTAAAAGTTTAGATTTCAATTTAGTTTGAGATCCTTCTTTAACAGATACATTAGTCTTGGTTGCTGCAGAGCCACCTGACGAACTTGGAGCTGAACGACTTCCATGATGTTGTTGTGACAAGGTGAATTTTGGCGACGCCTGCTGGGCAAAAGAGAAATTACAATAAAAATGGAGGTCCAGGTGCTAGTGGGCGTGGCCTGCTAGCACCCTGACAAGCAAACAAACCAGCAACAAATTGTTTGAAAACATGACGGAACTGCATTCATCAAGCGAAGTAAAAATGTTCAAAGAGGTTGAAAAGCTGCCTCCCAGTGAGTTTAACCACCCGGCGGGCCACCGTAAGAAAGCGCAGGTAAAACATCTTTAACTTTATACAGTAATCAATCATTGCTTATGTATTCTTTGAAGTTTTAGCATGACCATCAGTAAATAAGTGACAACGGAGCCTTTTAATTATCAGCAGGTTATTTCTGTTACGCTGAAACCTATTTGTGTCTGAGATGCAAAATACTGAATATTAAACATTAGAAACGTGTATTTTAAGTGACCGCAGGTGTTTATAATGAGCGAAGTTCAACACAGCCAGCCTTTCTTTGCCCCAGCTGGAGATAAGGAGCGTCACAGCGGTGGCTATCAATTTTATCTGTTTAAACTGTTGACCTACAATCTCAACATGTCTCTCATAAATGATATCCAGTTATTCTGAGCCAGAAAAAAAAAAAAAAAAGATTTGTCACATGGTAGAAGCTTCAATAGAGATATTTTAAGCGGTCAACAAAGACTGGATTGAGTATTGAGGATACTTGCAAAACAGCTCTTTTCTTTATTTGACTTGTAATGCCCTCGTGAAGCCCGTTTACCAACATAAACGAGGTTATTAGACATAAAAACACGCATACTAACATCGATAATCACTTTCTGCTGGCTTTTGGCTTCAGGCGCTCACAAAAAAAGGGGGCGTTTCGTGGGTCATGTGACTCTTCTACACAATATGATGGGCGAAGGTTCTACCTATTGAATTCAGAAACGTTATCAAATGATAATAATGATAAAATGGTAATTAAAATCTAAAAAGAACTTTTACAAAGAATATAGCCGTAAAACGCAACACTGTTGCAAATCAGTTCATCACACAGAGCGGCGACACAAACGTTTTAATTCCAGGTAACTATTTTATTGCTGAGTCGCTCTCAGTGCTGCTGTTTATTGCTGAGGTGCGGCTGCGCATCATGCTCTGAAACTTTAAACTGGATACATGTAAATGTTAAATGTTGCCGTCCCGCTGCCTGATAAAGGAGGCGCGAAAGTCACTTTAGTTTCTCAGCGAATCAAAGTGAAATTAATTTTATTGATTGAACAGGTATTCGTGGTGTGTGCGCTGTGTTCTAGCATCTAAAACTCCAGCAGTGTAAAAGAGACTTAGCAGCAGATTAGAACCAAGTATAGCAGCGTTTATACTTTTTCTGCATCTTAATGCCGCGCACAGTTTGCGCTTGCACATATAAAACGTTTCACCCGCAGCAGCGAATCTACAGTGTACTTAAAACATGCTTTAAATGAAAGAATCGGTGAAAACGTGGCGCATCCAGATGATTTAAAACCAAAACTCTGAACATAACATGCGCCCGACCAGGTTATGTTTTCTGCACCTCAGTGATTTCTCCAGGTAAAAAGAGACACACAGAAAACTCTGACTTTAAGCCACTAAACTCCCCTCGTGGTACAGGCCTCTGCTGTGGTGCATTATTGGGAAATTATGTAAAAGCATCCATGCAAACAAAAATGTACACTGTCCATGTTTTTCTTTGCTTCCTTTATCCTGAATATCTTTAATTTTATTCCACCATTGTGTGAGAGCTGTGCATAACTGGGATCAAACTGGGAGCTCAAATGTTTTGCACATCTTTCCCAGTAGAGGGCAGTATATACATGCACACCGATGATGCATGGCTGCCTTAAATTCTCCGTGTATTGTTTGTGATGTTAAATCACTGGGTGCCAGTTTAGTCTGGACTTAACCTGTTTTGGCAGAGAACAAAAGTAGTGACGCGGAGCGTGACTGTTGCAGATGAAGTGTGGGCCTGTTTTTACTGACTGCACTGCTTTTTTCAGCACTAGAGGAGCTGGATCATAGATTGCTGTTGGGATCCTGGAAAACTGTTTATTGGAATGACTGGTATGCTTATACAATGGAACAAAAGCAGGGTTCAGGCATCCTTAGAGGGCACTGAGGGAAATCAAGAGATCCCACTGTTACATGAGAAGTATTTTATTCTCATAAAGCCCAGCATCCATCCATCCATCCATCCATCCATCCATCCATCCATCCATCCATCCATCCATCCATCCATCCATCCGATTTCTGTTGTTCATCCAGGTCACAGGGGGCAGCAGTCTAGACAGAGATGTCTGGACTTTGCTGCCTACAGCTGCCTCCTCCAGCTCGTCTGGAGGGATACAGAGGCCAGAGAGAAACATAATGTCACCAGCGTGCCCTGGGTCTGCAGTTGGGCATGCTCGAAACACCTCACGTAGGAGGCGACCAGGAGACGTCCTGATCAGATGCTTAAACCGTGGCTCCTTTTGATGGTGAGGAGCAGGGGCTCTGCTCTGAGCTTTATGCTGCTCCTCGTGCTACCCAGTGACTCACCACCTTTTCGTGGTGAAGGGGTTGTGTGGCCATGTGATCCTAGTAGCGGTGCTGCTGGGGTCAGCTCACCCCTGGACCTGGGTGTGGGGTCATACTAAGACCCTCTAGGAAGATGACTAGGAACCCCAAACTCTTGCCAAGGTCAGGGTTACTAGGTCTCCATGTTGGAGCCAGGCCTCGGGGAGGGGCTGGAGGCCTTGGTGGTTTAATATCCGGCTGCCCAAACAAATACACTTCAAAAAAAAAAAAAAAAACCCAAACACATTTTATTTCAACCATCTATCAGTGGTTTGCATTTTTCTTTCAGCCTGTCATGTAAATGATTTAATAACTTCCTGATAAATGAGCTGTTATCAGATGGAGAGACAAAAAGCTGAAACAATTAGTGGATTCATCGCTGGATTAAGAAGCCGGCCTTTGAAGTTTTTCTTTTTTTTTTGAGAGTGAAATAATCAACATTCAGTGATTTCATGCTCATCGCTGTGACTGCTGTTTTTTTTAGGGGTCTGTGATATTAAAGTGAAGATATTCCCAGGCAGCTGCATATCTGGCCAATATAGGGAGTTTTAGTCTCAGGCTAGTGGCTGTTTGTGAGGTGGCCTTGTGATACTGCTTGGTCCCTACCAGCCTCCAAACTCTACTATGGGGTGGTTTCAGAATCAGGAGGCCCATGTGGCAACTGACTTGGCCAGCTTTTTTTTTTCTTTTTTTGGGGTGGGGGGCACTGTAGCCACAAAGAGGACGTTGGAGGGTCAAAAGCCAACCAACACTTTAGTCTCGTGCCTTGAAAGTGGACCAGGTGAGACACCCTTGAAGATCCAGAGACAACGAAAGCTGCAGTTCTTAATGGCCCTTCCAAAAATTCTCTCTTTTAGTCATTTTGGCTTGAGCTGAACTGAACAGTGAGTTTGGGCTAAAGACTCTAAAAGAAGAGGGAGCGCTGGGTTTATAACACAAGACAAAAAGAGAGTTTTATAAGGAAAGTTCATCATTTTATCCTGATATGTTGTTTTCAGAATCATTGGAGGCCAAAATCCTGGTTAAGACTGAGATTCAAGTGATCGGCTTCTTTGCAGCTTGATTTGACTGTGTTTGAGTGCATAATCATCGCTCCATCCATCATATATCGCCATTTGTGTTATTTGAGGTCCTCTACAGCAGTTGACAGCACAGTCCAGCGTGCACAGTAAACTGAAACCGCTTACACGGCTGTTTCCAGTTTAAGCTAACGGGCTGCAAACGTGAGACCTGAGGAGAACCAAAGCTGCCTAAATCACTCATCCATTTATAAGTTAATTAATTAATTAATTAATGGAGGAATTCCTGAAAAAGAATCAGAATCATGTTTTTATTCCTACAAAGTTCCTCTGAAGGAATAATTCATTCTAATTCATACATTGTTTGTCACCAGTCTGTAGTCCAACAAAGAAAAACGGCCCGAATAGCTGAACATTTTTCTCCTGCACGTCGCAGCACCCTATTAATTAAAAGCGTCTACACATCCTCTCTGCTGGCGTCCGGCGTGTTTGTGTGTCTGTCTGTCTTTGACCGTGAGGCCTTTGAGGTCAAACTTGTTAACCCCTCCATTGAGGATCACATCATCAGCGGGGATTTTGGTGCAGTTCGCTACACCTCCAGGCGCACCAACAGACACCCTGATCCCACAGGCGGAGCGTAGCTTTCATCGCCGAGCAAACATCTGATCCGTCAGCGGATCGGGCCTCTCGCCCTCATCCCCCATTAGCTCGACGTGTTTCACTCCATTACTTGTTTTTGATGCTGTAGATGCAGACCGAGGAGACGCAGCAGAGCTGACAGCGGCTTGGAAAATGGGATCCACACGGTCGCAAACTCATCAGTGGCTGTGAAAGAGGCGTTCACGGTGGCGCCGTGAGCGTAGAAATTACCCCTGCATTAGGGGTGTGATGGGATTTATGGGACCTGAAAGTGAAGCCTTTCAGCTTCCTTTTGGGGATTTGGGGACAACTTGTTTGTTGTTGTAGAGCAGCCTGTGGTGTTAACCCATGACCCCGCTGCCCTCTGACCCTCAGGACAACAGCTCCATCCACGCGTCAGGGAGAAGGGCTGTCAGGGCAGAAAAATCCAGAACCCGGGCAGGGCTCACGGGGTGGCAGGGACAATTAGAGTCAGGATCAAAAACACTGCACAAGAGCACAATGTCAGGCTGCTGGATACATAATCTGACTACAGGAAATGCGCGAATAGATGCCACAGGCTAGAAAAGAGAGTCAGGAGCAGGAGCTTGGCTCTGTTGGTGGTTTCTGTGCAGCAACTGATGTGTGCAGTGAGCGAGTTAACTGACAGATTAACCTCCAAGTGACCAAGGCCCCATCATATCTTAAAGACCTCACTGTACTGTATTATTCTAATAGAGCACTTCGCTCTCAGACTGTGCCTGGTTCTGTCTGTGGGTGCTTCCTGTTAAAACTGAGTTTTTTCCACCACTTTTTCCACTTCTAATCACCCCCACTGTGATATTTTGTTCAGTAATCCAAATGTTTTAAGCATCTGTAAATAAAATATTTCAAATCTGGTGACATTGCAGTGCACTGGTTAGCAGTGTTCCTCGTTTGAAGCTCCGTGTTCTCTCTGTGCCTACGTGGGTTCTTCGGGTACCCCGGTTTTCGTCCTCAGCCCAAAGACACGCTCACTGGATTAATTTACAGTTACAAACTGGCCACAGGTATGAGTGGTTCCCTGTAAGGCTTTCGAGCCTTATCTGGATGAGAAAGTGGATGGATGGAAAAACACGATGTAAGTTTGGTCGCTTGAGGGTTACACTTGTAGGATTATCAGATGTGCTTGTTGGGAAAGCTTGTTTTACATGTTTTATTAACCCTGCAAGTCCGCAAAGGACCAGACCTCTACAGCTCTTTCTGTAGGGGGCGGGCGCACAGGAGGATGGGCTGCAGTGATCTCTGACACAAAGGTGAAGGTGTCGCTTTGCTGGCCGGTCTCTTAGCCTCTGAGGAGAAGCTGTGGATAGTGACAGAAAGAATGAAATCACTGATGGTGGACGGTGCTTGGGCTCACCCTTAGAGACCGTGTGAGGAGCTTGCTCATTCAGGAGGGCCTCAGAGTAGAGCTGCTACTCCTTTTTTGTGTGTCTCTTAGATGTCACTCAGATAATGTCACTCAGATGAGGTTTCAGGGGTACCTTACTGAGACCCAGGACAGCCCGGAGAGATTAGGTCTCTCAGCTGGCTGAGAGAAGGTGGCTGGGGCAGAAGATGGATGGATGGATGTATTATTACATGTTTTCTTCATTTAATATGTACTTAACTGCATTTTAGAAAGTTGGAAGCTACGAGGACATTTTTCCAATTAATTAACTGTTCGGCCTTTATGAGCAGAAAAATAGCTCTGGCTTAGAAGGTAGAGTGGGATTACCATTAACCGGAGACACACACACGCACACACACAAATACTCAATTTAAGTATACTAATGTACAAATCAGAGTAAAATACAAAAACAAAATGTGCCAGTAAAGCCAAGAACATAAATGAAAGTCTTCGGCCAAGAATAAGCGTAATAATGATCAGGCAAACGTTTGCTGCATGAAATAACTACATGCACATCATTTAAAACTGCCTTCAGCTGGTTCAGTGACAGCAGCACCTTCGTTAGCTTTAGCTGATTTTGCAGCTGGTTCCAGGAGGATGGAGCTACAAAGTTGAGCACTTTTTCCAAATTCAGTGCAAACAGACAGAAGGAACCTTCACATTTCAGAGGCTAATGTTTTGTGTTCCTTATTGCTAATTGATTAATAGATAATTACATTGTGACGAGTTAAATCACAGGTAGCTGTATGTAAAAGCAGCTCATTCTCATTGCTGAACTGGCTGTTAGTTCTGATCAGTTAGCTCCGGCCCTTCTTTTAAAAGTAATGTTAAATATTTATGGCGGATTTCAGGGAAACGGGTGCAAAATCATTTAAATGTTTTTGTGCATTTTGTTTTAATTCAGGAAAGTTCAACGAGATGTGTTGGAGGCCTAAAGCTTTTTTTTTTTTTGAGTAAGCACACAGTGAATGCACTGTATACAGTACATTGTTTTCCATTGTGGAAAGAATGTTTAGCTCCCGCTACTGGAAGCCAAACTTAAAGGGAACATTGAGGTGCAGCGGTCGGTGTTCCTGCCGATTATCTTCTCTGAAAGCCCGCATCCATCAGATGGTGACACCTCACTGAATCTATCACTGTTTTTGTTGATAGCTGCCTTCCAGTGAGGTTATAAGGTTCATATTTCAATCTGTTTTTTCAGGTGACAAGTTTTCCATCCAGCGCCGCGGTGTGACCGAACGTCTGTGAGCCCCAGCGGAACAACTGCAGAGGGAAGGTTCCCGTCCGCGGATCCTTCAGGCCGTCGTCGGGGAATGTGGAGGTGGGTGACCGCAAACATCCGTGTGCCAGCACCGTGCCACACATGCATCCAGCGGGGTCACATTATCTTCAAAGCCTGTCGCCCTCCACATGTGATACGACTCAGAGCTCGAAATAAAAAAAAGGAAAGAAAAAGAAATGGCAGACATCTTGCATTCCTGAGCCCATTCCACAAAGTACAATAACTTCCTTGAATTCTTCGACCCCCGGCGGCGGAGCCAGGGCACGTCCTGTTGTCCTTGCAGCACTTCCTGTTCATGCAGCTCAATCAGGCTCCTTTGTTGCCATGGCCACTGGAAAACACTGTAGTCATGCTTAATAGGCACCCAAACAGGTAACGCTGTTGTGATTATGGAGCAAAGATCTGGCAGGAGTCTCACATTTACATTATATTTGCAGCAGCCACCTTATAATCGACGGGCTTTCCACGCTGCCGTCAGCAGTGTGTGTGCGCTGCGTGTTTGTTTGATCACTTCAGGCTCGGTGAATGTGAGTCAGAGCACTGATGGAACTTGTAGTTACTTCACCCATTTCTCGACCAGCCTGTTGCTTCTCTTCATTCATTCCTTATGATGTTAAGACTGACTAAGACTCCATTAAGACTTTATGTCTTAATGGACGTGCTGCTAATCAAATGCACCTGATTAATTGATCATCAGAAACTATGTTTTGGTAGTTTCCTGGTCTGAAGCATTCAGGTGTGTGCAAAGGTGGAAGTCCATCAGCAATGATCTTGGAGAAGCAAGTGTTGCTGCTATTTTATGAGGTCCTTTCCAAACGATTTGACGTCTACAGAGAGAAAGATCAGTCACAAGAAAACATTCAAGACATTTCCAAATCTTCCCGGGAAAAGATGGCTGAGCTAATTTAATCCAAGGTCAGACTGTGCAATGCACCAAGAGCTGCAGCTCAGACTCCACAGGCCTCAGTTAGCATGTTAAATGCTAAAGTTCATGACAGTGAAATTAGAAAAAGGCTGAGGGAGTGCAGCTCGTTTGGAAGGACTGACAGGAGAAAGCCTTTTTTCTCTAAGAAGGTCATGGCAGCATGAATTATATCATGTTTTATTGCTAACAGTAGGCAAAGGGAAAGATTTGCACTTGTAGTCTGAGTCCATCATAGCAGAGCAGGCTACGGCTGCATGTTTAGCTTCTTTGGCAGGGAAATTGCACAATACTTGTACCGTGCCAGGTGCAGGTAAAAGGTAATTTTAATCTGCAGTCCGTGGGTGGAGGCCTTTAATGATGTGCACATAGCAATTAAAAATAACAGCCAGATGTGGTAAATATCAGCTGCATAACATGTACACACAGAAACAGGTGGAGAAGGAACCGCAATGCATTGATGACCTTTAATGCTTTACTATTTAGTTTCATTTTAATTGTACATATTTTTTAATCTTAATTAGTCCGTCTCTCACTGGGAGTCATGTGACTAATTCAGTTCTTCAGTTGTGACCAAATAAAAACACAATGACTGCAGTTTTTGGGAGTGAATAAGTTGCCACTTTCAGTGTGGTTGATGCCACCAAAGTGCTTTTGATAAGGTTATGTAAAGACGGTTGTTTTCATTAAAATATGTTGAGTTTCATGGGGCTGTAAACTTTTCTGTGTTAAAAAAAGTCCGTGATGTTTCCTAATTGGTGTCATTGCCGAGATAAAACCATAATGGAGTCCAGCAATGCAGCGTTATCTTAGATGATGACATTTAATTTATAGCACAAAGGGAAGTTTGTGTTTCTGTTTAGTATTTGGGAAGTAAGACGTGTCTCAAAGTGCAGTAAAAACACGCAGTACTCTTTAGCACTGACGTGTTTTGCATCTGTGGATATCTGTGCAGAGTCTGAGTGTGTTGTGCAGTTTCTTAGCTGAAAAAAAACTCAGAGGGGGGAAAAACACTAAAGTAGGTCTTGATGATTTTGGTCCTTCGCTCACACTAAGACCCAGACGGCTCACTTTTCTAAACCCTGCATTAGCTGCACTTTGTTTACCGTTTCATTTTTGGGTGAAAGCTGCATCAAAGTTGCTTCTTTCATAACCGCTTTCTCGCTTGCCAGCACAGTGTTCATTTGTCAGCTTCCAGCATGGCAGCTCCAGCCAAACTTTCATCCTACTTAGTCAAACAGAGAAAGGAGCAAAGCGAGCAGGCTCCCCCGGGAGTATACTAACCCTGGAGAGATGCATTCAATTCTGCTTCCTGCACTGCTGTGTCTTTCCAAGAGTTTACAAGCCAGAGGAAATCAGGCTGGCAACAGACCCATTTACAGAGATGTTTAGCAGGTCAAAGCATTTCTTCACTTTACCTTCTTTTATTTCTTTATGTAAGAATTTTTTTCTTTGTGTTTAGACAATATTTCTGCCTGTGAAAACAGAGCAGGGATGTTACAGACCCTCATACCCCGATGGGATAAGGATGAGCAGCTGATGGACAAAGATAGAAGACAGTAGTGGCGTCCGTGACATCATGTGTCAGGAACATGATACCACTTCACCTCTGCCCTGGCGAGGGTTAACCCGTACGGCTGCAGGCTGCTCACCGCGCCTGTTTCCAGTCAACGTGGTGCTAAAAACTCTCAATTTTACTGTCCCCCCCATTTATTCTCGAGCTAAGCAGTTAATTCTCAGATTATGTCACAACGCCTCAGCAGACTGGAACAAATTTTGAGCTGTGTTGATCAGACCTTAAAGCGGCGATGAGGGTGTTCGTGACTGTACACTTTTCTTTTTCTTATGATTCACCCCCGTATCTTTTCACGCCGGGGAGTTTTCACACCGTTTGGGCGAGGCGTATCAGATAGCATACCGGACGCATTTGTCTCAGCCAGGGCATAGTCATCCTCGGATACTCTGGATATCAGGTTATCTGATAAACCCCTTTACAACCGATGCCAAACACACACAAACATCACTGTAACGCGGTAGCAGGAATGGGCATGCGTCCTGCGTTTGTCCTATGTGACGTTTTTATGGTTTGTGGAAGCAAATACTTGAGCAAACGTTGTCCGTTTTCGGCGTATGTCACCGCGATGCTTCAGTGTCAGATCTACTCGTTTCAGTTGCAGTTATGGAGGTAGACAATCATCGGACGCAATCTCTTATCTTAGATGGTGATGAAGTATCTTTAACCGTTCCAATTTTTGGAAAGTTTTGCAGACTGCATGATAAGAAAGCTATCATTTTTCTGTTAATCATGCTGTCTCTATAAATATTAGTTACATTGGTGTCATAACTGCACTCATTTGTAACTTTGTCTATTTATTCTTTGTTCTCACTCTGCGTACCTCGTTTCTTTCTTTTTAATTTGACTGAGAGAGGAGGACGCTGCACACTCACGCCCGCGGCTTGTAAATCACAGGCTAGCCATGTTGTAATGCACACCCTCCACAGGCCTAGAGACCAGTTGGGGACCATCTGCTGGAGGTTGCTAGCAGTTGCTGTGAAATCAGTTCCTAAAGTCACATTCTTGCAGGCCCAGGGTCAGTGATACGGGTCTCTGTGGGAGATGATTATGTGAATGGTTCCTGGAGGTTGCTGGCAGTTGCTGGTGTTGTGATTGCTTTTGTTGCTGGCAGTTTGCTGCAGTAGTTTGCGTGGAAAATGTTGGCTTGTGTTCAAACTCGCCAACATTTCATTAAACTGTGAAAAGTGTGACGCAAACTGGAAATGGAGATTTTATTTTTGCCTTGAGATTAAAAGTACTAAGGTCGTAGGTCAAATGAGAAGTGGGGTAATTATACCATAGACTGCACAGTCGCCCCCTGCTGACCAGTAGAAAGAATGCAGGTTTATGGCTTTGCGTTATAGGCTGTCTGTCCTATATGTGCAGTCTGTTTTAATTGTATGTAATTTTTCTGATGTTTGCATGTAGTGATTCTAAATGTGTTTAATTGCACTGGCACTTTCAGTGTGCAAAAAACAAACAAACATTGATTTTAAATTTGGATTTGTCCGGGGACAACAGACAAAAAATAGCTTTTTGGCTAATTATGGGGCGTGTTTATTAATGTGCATTGTCCCTACCAAATAAAAAAATACATTTAAAATAAAAAAAAAAAACGTAATTTAACGCTCAATAATAATGGACTGAAATGAATGCGGCTGTTTCACAGACAGTTGTAGCCTCAGTTGATTTTGGACTCTGCAGTTGCCGCCTCAGTCTTAGCATTTTGGCTGCCACACTTGCCACAGACACCAAAATGGAAGCACAAACTGCCTTCATGGTCTGTATCAGGCAGCAGCAGGTTTAATGTTCAGTAATAAACTTGGTTCGTCTGCCTCATGTCAGCAGGTCGTGGACTGGACTGCTGATCTAGACTGGAAGCCACAGTTAACCAAACATTCATCCAGTGCTTTGTTCCATACACTTTATCTGCCTCACTTTAGAGTCATATATAAATCTAACATGCATGTCTGCACTTTGAGAGAGCGGCTTATTACACCTTAATCGCTCTGAGAGATTCATGCTTTTTCAGGGTCTTTGCAAATGTTTCCCCTTCGATCTGAGCCATGTTTCCCTGCCTTGGGTGCTTTCTTGCCCTAGATGACGGAGCCATTGATGCGATATTGCTGTGAGACATCGTCACCTCTGGAGGCCTGCTTTTGGCCAATTAAGGGCTCGAGGAGATGGCACACGTGTCTGTGTACACCAATCACCTCAGCAAATACTTAACATCACACTTAAAATCTTTAGAGATTTTCAAAAGACTTTTGGACTCATAAGTGAACGGCCACTTTAGTTACATTAGCAGTATCATTACCTTTAAATAGCTTTAAAGCACTTGAGACAAGTGGCTGCAAAGTTAGACGGGATTATTTCAGGAACACGCTGATCTATTTACAGTTTGCGTGTCCTAACGTTAGGCCTGTTGGAACTGATGAAATTTCTGAATGTTTTCAATGTTACAGCGATTTTCCTTTTTAATGTGCTCCACTCCGAGCTGAACACCATTTACTGGCTCTAACGCGATCAGAGAAATCCTCTCTAAGCCTCTTCCCCTCAGCTCTGCACGCTCATCAAACTTCACTCAAACATGTTATGATCTTCTAACTGCTTTCCCCAGCAGGGCAGCATGTAAGGAATGCTGCTTAATGTCACCGGCTGTCAGTCTGACTTAAAACTAGCCGCTCTGAAACACTGCGAATATGTTAACCCTGTGATGTCATGGCGGGAGAGAAGGGAAGGAGAAACAGCTGGCACGCGATGGTATTATTAGAGTGAGGTGTGTGTGTGTGTGTGTGTTCTGCATCTTTGTGTGCATGCAACAGGTTTGTCTAATCAGAGTCCCCGGAGGTATTTGAGTGCAGATGTATGCCGATACCACTGCAGGTTAAGAGTCGTACATGGAGCTGCACTGCACATCTCTTCAGAGAGCTATAAGTGAATCGTGATTTCACTCCTGCTTTCTAAAAACAAGTGGTTTGTCTTTAAGTTGCCTTTAACTAAAATAAAATTAAACCTCGAAGTTTAGTCTTGCCAGTTGAGGTGGTTCGGGGCATCTGACCAGTTAAACTTAATCCTAAAACTTATTTATAGGTTTGCAGAGGGCAATCTACTGCAAATACACTGCCTGGCCAAAAAAAAAAGAAAAGTCACCACCTGGATTTAACTAAGCAAATAGGTAAGAGCCTCCTATTGGATAGTTACTGCATGGGCGATTATCTTTCAGCTGGCAACAAGTTATTTAACCCCAGCTGGTGCAATGAGTTGCTTCTCATTTCTTAAACAACCATGTCCAAAGACCCATCGCGTGGTCGTGGAAAAGATGTCAGTCTGTTTGAGAAGGGTCAAATCATTGGCATGCATCAAGCAGAGGAAACATCTAAGGAGATTGCAGAAACTACTAAAATTGGGTTAAGAACTGTCCAACGCATTATTAAAAACTAGGATAGTGGGGACCCGTCGTTTTCGAGGAATGAATGATCGTGATCGGCGATCACTTAAACGTTTGGTGAAATCAAATCGAAGAAAAACAACAGCAGCACTCAGGGCTGTGTTTAATAGTGAAAGTGAGAGCATTTCCACACCCACAATGAGAAGGGAACTCAAGGGATTGGGACTGAACAGCTGTGTAGCCTTAAGAAAACCACTAATCAGTGAGACTAACCCGACAAAAAGGCTTCAATTTGCTAGGGAGCATAAAGATTGGACTCTGGAGCAATAGAAGAAGGTCATGTGGTCTGATGAGTCCAGATTTACCCTGTTCCAGAGTGATGGGCGCATCAGGGTAAGAAGAGAGGCAGGTGAAGTGATGCACCCACCATGCCTAGTGCCTACTGTACAAGCCTGTGGGGGCAGTGCTGTGATCTGGGGTTGCTGCAGTTGGTCAGGTCTAGGTTCAGCAACATTATGTGCTCAAAGAATGAGGTCAGCTGGCTACCTGAATATACTGAATGACCAGGTTATTCCATCAATGGATTTTTTCTTCCCTGATGACACGGGCATCATCGGGCTCGAATTGTGAAAGAGTGGTTCTGAAAGCATGAGACATCATTTTCACACATGGATTGGCCACCACAGAGTCCAGACCTCAACCCCGTTGACAATCTGTGGGATGTGTTGGAGAAGGCCATCATCACTGCAAGAGCTTGGTGAAAAATTAATGCAACACTGGATGGAAATAAATCTTGTGACATTGCAGAAGCTTATCGAAACAACGCCACAGCGAATGCATGCTGTAATCAAAGCTAAAGGCGGTCCAAAGAAATATTAGTGTGTGACCTTTTTTTTGGTGGCAACTTTTTTTTTGGCCAGGCAGTGCAGCACCAATGTCTGAAAAAAGGCTTCTTCTTTTGCCTCATGTGGCTTTTATGCAGTAGTTGCCACTAAGAGCAGTAGTTTATTTGAAGTGACGGGTTGAGATATTTGAAAAATGCCCTGTAGCGCTTCGTTGATTCCTCACCGCTAACGTTTCGAGCTGAGCACTTAAGTAAAGCTGGGATTTGATGTAACAAAGCGGAATGTAACTGAAGTGAATGTCGAGCATCGGAGGAAGGAGAAGAATCCCGGTACAAGACAGATGGATGCAACTTTCCCTACAACCAGCTGACTTCAGTTCAGGTGCAGGATGTGGAAAGTGGTATAGCTGTCTGCAACTTTTGAGGAGTGGAGATGTGGACATTGCTTTTATTTATATTGCACAAAAGGACAAGAGTGCAATGGTACAGTGCAATCTGCACTATACTGCCAACAGAGCATTGGCTGTTTGCAAGAATCTGCACTGACAGCTACCGTGATAGGATGATGGCTGTGCAACAAGTCCAGTCGTGAAATTTCCTCACTACTAAATATTCCACAGTCAGCTGTTAGTGGGATTATAACAAAGTGGGGAACAACAGCAACTCAGCCACAAAGTGGTAAGTAAAATCACAGGGCGGGGTCAGATTATGGTGTGGGGGTGTTTTTCGGGAGCTGGGCTCGACGAGCGAATGCTTTTGGCGATATAGTGTAGGGTAGCAAAGAGCCTAGAGGGATATTAGTGCCCTGATAACTGTGCCGACTCCAGCCAAGCAGTCAGAACCTGAATAATTAATTAATTTAAAGCGTTACATGTTTAAAAAAAAAAGTAACCTGTGCACGTGGCGCTACAGGCTGTTGGGTTTTTGCACAACTGCGCACAAGTACATTTGTATAGGTTGCAAACCCCTCTGTGCAGGCAAATACCTACGCAAACAGAGACAAATGCAGTACTGAAAAAGTCTGTAACCCAGGCCCCTGCAGCCTTTTAGCATAAGGCTCATGGGTGACAAACCCATGTGAGCTGTGGCAGCTGAAGAAGCCTGTGGACTTGGCCAGTGATGTGAGAGCTGACGGGCAGATACCTTTTAAATGTCTTCTTCATTTTTATCCTTTTTCTTTTTATATACAGAGAAATGAGTAAATAAAATCACTTTTACTCCTTTCACCGAGCATAGTGGCAAACTTAGTGGGGCAGGTGTAACCGCATCTGCAGTTACTTATTTTGTGGTATTGCAATTAAATATTGGAAATCTGCCAAAGCATTTACGATAAACCTGAACTTGTGTACTGCGAATTGAAGACTTGGCTCACATTAGTTCAAAACACTGAAGACTTGGATGAACTTGCACTGAAACCAAAGTGACTCAACTGCACCGCTGACAGGGAGCGGTTTGTTGTAGAAACATTTTCGCCCATAGCAACATTTTTTCTCACGTCTAATTAGAAACATAGTTGCGCTTTAATAGATCAAAGTCAGGAAGGAGCAAACACAACCTGTGTGCCCGTCAGACTTACTTGGCACTCTTCTGTCTCTGCATTGAGAATGAGCTTGTGATTGTTCCGGTTCAACCTGAATAACAAGCAAACAGCAGAGCCAGAGAGGCCGGGTGTAGAAAAGTGGTGGCTTATTGTTTTTAGGTGTTTGATGTGATTATGTTTCTCTGAGTCACCCTCGGCTTTGGGGACCTGTATTTATTTTTTTAACAAATATTCTTCGAAGGCCATAGATTTGAAGCTATCCTTCCTGTTGACTTCCTCTTGGCACGTTAATTGTTTTGATTGGTTGGGAACGCTCCATAAGGAGTGGTGAGAGTGTGATTCTGGCTCACATGCCAATGTCCTCAGGGCATCCATAGTTCAGGGAGCTTGAGTTCTCAGCAGCTTAATGGCTGACTGGCAGTATTAAATAGGTGCTTCTGTGGAATTTAGTGGCAGACGGTCAAAATTACAGCTTCCATACATTTGTGTCCTTTTATGACACAGCACATGATGATACACAGAGGTTAATCTGAGATTCTCTACACTGTGCAACCACAGCTGACTCCTTTGTATCTCCTGTCCAAACTGGTCACGGTATGACGGCAGAAGCAGCACTGCAGATGGAGATGTTGGCATTGTTTCGAAGTACAACAGCGATTCAGTCAGCCCGTCTGTTCACGTTATTGCAGTGAAGAAAGCAAATTTAAAGGAAGTAAATAACAGAATACGAGTACTGCTCGAGTACTATTCACGTACTACTACTGTAAGCCTGTATTTTAAATTTAAACGTGCATGTCATCTAAATACAACTGGTGAATTAATTTCTGTCCTTCCGTGGCGCTCGGTTAGGTCAGTACGATAAATTATGGACTCTGGAGTGAGACGTCACCGCTTTGAGTCTCATTTGTGGTGAATTGTCTTTTTTTTAATTCATCTTACAGCCAAGAATGTTTGTTTTGTTCTGATAAACAGACAATAAAAATATTTAAAAAAAAGTTACTGTACATAAACTTCCTCTTGCTAGAAAGGCCAAGAAGGGACAGCCAGGTGGATATTATTTATTTATTGATTTATTAATTGCTGTCTGGAACGGTAACGGTCAAATTGTCACAAAAATACTAGTTGTTGTCTGTAATTGGTGCAGCCAGGTCCTCCTGCTGATTGGTTCCTGGTTTCACTGTGCAACCGCATTTTAAAAACATCCTGGAAATGCCACTGCCAGTTAGGCTGTGCGATTATTCAGAAAGTCTTTCTTCTTTTACCACCAACTGGAAGGTTGCTGGCTTGATTCCTGTACTTTTTAATTTTTAATTTTTTGCCTTTTGCGCCATCCACCAATCTGAGAGCCCAAGTTCTGCTCTGATGACGTAGCATCCGGGAGAAGAACCAATATTTTGGGGCTTCCAGTGTAACCGGAGGAGGCCAAGGCTTCTTTAGAAATGGAAAGAAAAGTAATTAAAGCCAGTACTCATAGACGGTAGCTGATGACTCTTCTGCCATTCACACACTGACACAGACTGTTTACCTGCAGGGAGACTGGCTGTGATTCGTCAGTACAGCTCTGCAAACACGATAGGGGGGCGGGGTTTGCGACTTATACTGCAACAAACCACCGGGGGGCGATTGAGCTCTTTGGGTCCGTGTTTATATACAGTCTCTGTGATCAATCGAAAGTGTGTAAACGCATGTAACTGTCTCAGAAAAGTTTACTCCGTATTAATTGAGCCAGAGGTTTGTTGCGTACACAAAGCCACACACAGTTCAGAAACATAATGATCCCTAAACTGGATTTCTAGCGTTCCAGGCAGTAATTATGTTTCCTTTAAAATGTATTTGGAAAAACAACTCAGCAGCATATAATGTAATTTATTGGAGACGGGGATTTTGGTGTGTAACTGCACAGTTTTAGCCACAAATCTCAGATTTAACTGAATTTCTGTTCTAATTAATGTTTACCCTCAAATTCCAGCAACTGCCAGACATACCTGCCGTATCCTCCTCAACTGATGTTATTTTGGTGCACCTCCGCCATGAGAAGGGTCGCATGCAGCAGCCTGTATCTATATTTAAAGCGATTAATCTGAGTTTGCAATGATTACGAGGCCTTGAAACACAACTGAGTGCAAACCACAGGGTTGTTTATGACAAGTATACCCTTCGAAGGAACAGATTCATTTTGCTTCTCATAATCACAGAGCGGGGCGTCTACATTCGCTCCTGCAGTTTGTCAGGAGGAGCACACCCAGGGCACACCAGCTTGTATTAAATGGGAAACGATACATAAAATAAAAGCGACCCCTGACCTCATTTTACCACCACAAATGTCTCTTTATTAGAATTGCATAACACGCAAGAAGGTCTTTTCCTCTGTTTGCTGATGATAAAAGCTGATAAGGCCATTTGTTTTTTAAATATTGGTTAGCGGTTTCATAATATTTTCATTCACAGAGACCAGCAGCCACGGCGTTTGACATTAACTGGAAGCCGTCCTGGATTCCAGTCCATAACAGTGCGCAGAAAAGCAGCGCGCCGTATACAATTATTCCACCTTTACATTCATAACGACTTCCTGTTGAGCGTTACGGTTTTAAAGGGCGGATGGGCGAGAAAAGCCTTTAAAGCGAGCTGCATTCCAGAAGTCGCTGTCATTTATGTTTTCCATTACGGCCGAGCCATCTGAAGGACACAAATAGAAGAAAATAACTAACAATTAGCGAGACAAACGCGTGTCATTGACTTGTCATTGTGAGTTGTGACATCGCCCGTGACTCTATGATGCACACGGGACGGTGGCAGTGAGCGCGTAATTTCCATTTGGGCTTTGTCTCCTCAGATTCCAGGCTCTGTGTTGTTTGGAATAGCTGAATATTATCAGCGTTATTCATTACTGGAACTTTTCATGTGGCAGCCCGAGGACCTCATTCAGCGTGGCTCTTATCTGCAGCGCTGCAGGAGCCACTGTGCTTGTTCCTGTTATTGCGCTGGGGGGGGGGGGGGGGGGGGGGGGGGGGGGGGGGG
>JAVDPK010045857.1:0-21684 GCA_034780415.1 Cichlasoma orientale
CACACACACACACACACACACACACACACACACACACACACACACACACACACACACACACACACACACACCTTCCTATCCAAACTCTCAGTGATGGGGAATAGCTGCACTGAACACAGAGCAGAACCCCAAAGTGTCTGGTCTAAAATTCCTTTTGTCTACAACAGTATATATTTATAAATAATTTAAACTTTTATTTCACACTGCCCTGGTTTTGGAGCAGAGTTTGGTTGAAATCTGCAAAGTATCATCCAGCAGCTGTTGTGTGATCCCTGGCAAACCGGACCAGCAAAGTAAGTGACTTTAAGACTTCAGTGGATCTAAACACATGACAAACATAATTTGGACAGTTAATTCACGTATTCAGTTTTCATAGCTAAAATTGAATAATAATGATTGCTGTAAATTAAATGTTTTCAGAGATATGTACTGTAAGTTAGCAGGATCACTGCATGCGAATAGAGAATTTCTTGATTAAAATCAGGAGCTGAAGGAGTGGATGAGGTGCCAACATCTAAATGTTCCACTGTTGATAATGTCACAGATGCAGTTGCCAATTTGTTTTGGCTGATGATGAGCTGAATGACATGGCTGGCGTCTGTGTTCAATATTCGGTTTTTATATTAAAGATATCTGATCAGAGACACTCCTCTGAGGTTTTTTTTTTTTTTTTGGTATGCAGAGAAACAAGAGTGAATTAAAAAGAGTAGCATTTGGGGACTGATCTTCAAACACCAGGAAGGCAACAAACTTCTGCTGAACAGTCTTCCCACAATTTGTCTGTGATTTAAATGAAGCTTGATGGTAATGATACAATGGTTTAGTGAAGTTTCGGATGATCTGTGTTGCGTCACTTGCTATAAAATGGCCTGAGAAATGAGAGGGGAAAAAACCCTGAACTTACCTGATTCACAGTTGTTGAACTGCTCCCCGCAGGTGTTTGGGCTGTGCATGCATTCGCAGTCTGAGGTTTTCATCATTGATCAAGGTCTCACGGTTTTTCAAGATGTTGCTCAGAAAAAATAAAATAAAAAAATCTGCAGAGAGAAAAACGGGGAAGGAAAATATGAGTATACAACAAGATCGTGCAAGTTTAATTACACACTAACAAATTTGCATAGTGTTTTCTTGTTTCTTGTTATAAAGTACTTCTTGTTTATTTAATTATGAAATTATATGTAATAGGTGATCTGGCATTTTCATTCATTCATTATTATTCAACATTTTTCTTAAGAAGTGGACTAATGTAATGGAGTCCTTTGCATGTTAAAAATCTGTATTTTCTTGCATGTGTGTTGCAGGCTTTCTCACACCTCTGTTGTCTGAAGTGAGTCCCCTGTCCTTGAGCTTGTGTACCATCAGTAGATACCTGAATAGCGAGGCAGTCTTCCTCCCTCTCTCTTGCTCTTCTCCATTGTTGCGCTGCATTCAGAGGGAGGATGAGGAGTTGGGAGGTCACAGATGGAGAGAAGTGTTCTGTTTGTTCCTGTCTCCGCTCTCTGAGTGAATGTCTCCACAGATGGGATTATATTGAAAAGCAAACACAAATTTGCAGAGCAATGCAAGTGCTTTAGAACCACAAGGCCATGCACACAGTTAACTGTTCTTGGGTTTTTTTTTGTTTTTTTTTTCATTTTGAGTTTTTCATTAGCCATCATCAGTGCGCTAATGCATTTTCTGGCTTACAAAACGCAGATGTGGATTACAGTATTCATCTGCATACTGAATGTGTTATTATGATAACACAAATATAATTAAATGTGATTAAATACTGAATACATTCTAATACTGTATGCAGTCATTGCCTTCAAAACTCATGCACTGTGATGATTCAACTGCTCGTGTAGCCATGAAAATGTATATCCACATAGAAACTCTGGAGATCATGTGCATGTTCCTTCAGTATCCTACATTTTCAGCTTTAGTCACACAGACGCATCCTGCCTGACTCCTTTTATCCTCCTTCTATTTCACTGAAATCATTCATAGCCTCAAAAAGTTGTGCCTTCTGTGAGACTGTGAAATTCCTGGTTAGAAACTGCTTTCACAGTGACAGGTAGGGGGGAAAAAAAGCCAAATATGTAATTATATAACTAAAATAATGGAGAATCTATTCTACATGAAAAAAATAAATACAAAAAAATTATCTATGTTAAAATTTTACCATCAGGTTTGTCATCACGATCTAAACTGTGGCAAACTTAATGAGGTTATGTGACCTGTATGTGAATATAGATGTTCATGGGCATGCACTTTCATGTTGGATAGGCTCATTGTGGATGCATTTAAAGCTTAATTATTGAATGTGTTAACCCTTGATGTGCCAATAACACTAACACAGTAGAAATACTGTACTTTGGTATCCTATTGAAAATCCTACAGGGGTAACTGGGTGGCTCAGTGGTGAAGCAGGAACAGCAATATGCCACGTTGCAGTGCAGGTGGCGCAGGTTCGAGTCCTGGCCTGTCACCAATTTGCCTGCATGTCTTTCCCCATATCTGCCCCCCATTTCCTGTCCCTCTCTGCTACAAATAAAGCTGCTGTGGCCAAAAAAAAAGTACAGCAGTGTGTATGTTCAATATAATAACATACAGTAAGGAAAACACATCATTACTTGGACTACAAGCACAATGATTTTAACATGTAATGCTTGCTCATAATTTGATTAAACAAGTTTTTTTTTTTTTTTTTTGGCATTCTCATTTCAAATGATGCGATCTGCCATGTGTTGGCACAGTCCTGTTCTATGCTATGCTATGCTTTCTCCACTCTGAGTTTGGTTATTTATGGATACATCTTTGGCTTATGGTATTTTTAGGTGACAGAATAAAATCCTGAACTCATAGCATACTAATGGCTTTCCATTTCATTTCAACTTAAATATAAATATAGCCCAAATTGGCTGCTGTGAAAAAAAGGTCTATTGCGAGGAGAATGCTGGCGTGCATTCAGTCATTACTCAAGGTTCATCAAGGCTGTCTATCATTTGTCAAACCAGCAACCCTGAGTGCAAAAACTCTCACAAACCCAGTCTTCCCAGTTATTATTTATTAATGACGATGAACCTCAACCAAATTGCTTATAGATCAATCCCAGGTTTTCTTTGTGTCTACAAATAAGAAGAAACTATTAAGATAGCTGAAACATTAAAGATCACTTCTTACATTCAATCTCAGTGTTTGGTCCTGTATGTATCTATGTGCATCTGCTGCAGAGGTGGGCAATTAATTTCCCCAAGGGGCCACAATTAGGGCCTAATTGTAACATTTACTCTTACCGGTAACAGTTCATAAAGAGAGCCAATTAATATTGAGCAGAATTAAATTTAACTAATTGGTGCCGCCCTCCATGAAAGTCCTAGTTTCTAATGTGGCACCCTGAGAAAATTAATTGCTCTCCCTTGGTGTACTGCATGCTTTGTCTATGTATACAGTATTGACACACACATTCTTTTTTACTCTGATGTGATGCCGTCTCAATTATGCCGACTAAGAAAGATGGATTTCAGGTAGCCACATTGAGTTTTTGAAGGTTTTTCATGAAAATTCAGCAATAGAGTTTATTCAGGAGATATATTTTAATTTTATTTTTAATGCATGGAAAATAGTACATATTTAATTCAATCATACATGTATAACACATATATGAAACACCCTAATTTTTATGATCAGTGAAGTATATCTAAGATTGTTGTCTCTTATCTTGATAACTAATATTTAAATATTATAAGGCATGTTTGTCTATTCTCCTGAAATGTTTTGCTTTTATTTGCATGTACAAAATACATTTGGTTTAAGGCTAACCAATCTGCACTCTGACTTAATGAAATACATTAAAAATTACAATAATTTGATCATCTCAGTGATAACAGATTGGGTGACCGGTTCCTATGTTCAAGGCTGCTAACAAGTGCTGAAAGGATTTCCTGCTTTTTCAGTTTCCTGCTAAGGAACAATCTACCCTGACAATGGTTTTGGCTCCTTCAGTCTGTAAAAGTCACACTTAACATTTGTTGAGAATGTGTCAACTTTTAAGTTTCACACCAAGTCCCAGCTTTGGAAGCAAGTTTTTACAGTATGTGATATATTTAAATGCTTTGAAAGTATTTGGAATGGATGGATGAAACAGTTAGTTTGTGTTAGTATTTGTAGCATATACCATGTCTGATAATAGAAGCTTTACTAGATTTTAAAAAAAAATGACATGTCCTTCTAAATTAAACTTAGTCTAGACTAGACTAAAGTTATCCACAACCAATGAAATGCAAATTTTGTCAGAATTCTTATGGAAAACAGTATTTTTTGCCAAATTCTGTTTCAACTACAATTCAGCACTGACAATTCAGTCTCTCCACTTCATCACATTCTGCTTTTTGAGGTATATTTGTTTTTCAGGCTTGCAATAGTCAAACTTCTTCCAAGTTCTTTATACCCAAAGGGGACACCAGAGCAGCCCAAGGAGTCCACACTGACCATCAACTTCAAAGAGAAAGGTGCCAGCTTCCCAGATTACACTCAAACACAGGACCGTCCTGAGGTACTAGGAGCCACTTTCCATGCAGTCTTTAAATGTCACGCATTTTCAGTGACAAAAAGTCGTGAAGCTGCTCGTGTTTACAGAGTTTGAATGGAAATTTGTTAATGAGAGTGAGAGAAAGAGAAAAAGAACCACATTAGCTTTTGTTACAAATAAGAGTTCTGGAGTTCAGACAGGTTTGTAGACAGAAAATGTGGATAAGAGAGATTTTCTGTTGTGCTGATATGTATTTGTCTTCCAAAAGCCCTGTTGTTGCTTGTGAGCCTGTTGCCATGACAACCATCATTTGATACCAGTGGTGTGTAGGAAGGCAGAGAGATATGGTTGAAAATTAGCAAACGGCTTTATGCATGTTTTATAATCTATTCATAATTTTCATGTATGACTGTTTTGTCAAGGGAATAAATAAAATCAGTCTGGAACAGAAATATGCGTATGTGAGAGAATAACACCCATTCAAGTATTGAGTAACTAACGGTTATTTTCCATCTCATGATTAATTAGAAGGATTATTATACTGCATTTCTCAAAGTGAATACGTCACTGTATACATATATATACATATATATATATATATATATGTGTGTGTTCTTTCATTAACCCACTGAATTGCTTTTGTTCTCGTCCTCATTATGCAGATATTGTAGTGACCTACATCTCTCACAAGAATCGGTACCACCCAGTACCTGCAAGATACAGATTTTCAATTTGCTTAAAGGACAGTTTATTCAACTGAAATGCAGACAAATTATATGTTTCTCTGTATAGGTATAAAAAAAATGCTTTTGAGGGTAGTAGAAGTACTATCAATCATATAAATCATCAATGCGGAAGTTTTATAAAAGACACAACCATTATCATATATATATTTATATTTTTGTAGACTCAATCTGCTCAACCTCTTTTTTAAACTCTGGATGTAACACAGTGTATCAAGTGTGATATTTTTGCATCCACCATAGCCTGCAGCAATTAGGAAAGAGTCCCACTGTTTATGAAAGTGGTTAACTGCTGGTAAAGACCCAAAGGCAACCCTCATAAACTGTGAATTAGCGCAAGAGAGCTCAGAGATAAATTGCCTTTCAACACAAGCACAGAGACTACAGTGATTATTAGGATATGAAACCTTTAAAATCTGTTAATTTGTTCATTGTTGATGCTCTGTTTCAAGAACGGTGCCAAACAATGTAACGCACCAAACTAAAGTTTGTTTCCCCAGAGTTCACTCTTTTTACTCAAAGTTGGGAGAATGTTACATGAGCTGATATTTTCCCGCTTGGCTCACCTCACTTCAGTGATGCTCGTCATGAAATAGATTATTATGGAGTGTTTGCTTTGACACAGAATACATGCATGCATCACTAGTTATGAGCTGATCAACATTATGGACATCTAGTCTCACTGTGTTGGGTAGCTATGGTAACCTCAAAGAGCACCAAATGTTCTGCTTGAAGTGTGAGGGTATCATCTGTGACACCGAGCCTGCTTTCCTGTAAGGACGCAAAAACCAATCAAATTTCAAATGACTTCTCCCACTGTTTATGGGAGATTACTCTTAAGGCTCAATTTACCCAAATGTCAAAACAACACAAACAGATAAACACACACACACACACACATACAACACAAATTCTTACAATTACTATACCACCATGGAGAGGTTTGGTTGTATTTGCTCAGTGAGATTTTGTTTTATCAGAACTCCAGTCATCTGGCTAAATTAAAAAAAAGTGCAACATTTCATAGGGGAATATATATTACTGCTGATCATTACTTGAGCAGGCCAAACCTACACTATAACTAGAAGGGCACTCAGAGCGCATACCTCACCCACTTTGCATTATTGTGAGTATTTTAATTAAAAATAGAAAAAGGCAATGAATTATCAACAGTAATTTTTTATACCCGAGTACCAAATGTTATAACGATAGATGAAAAAAATCACTGAGATATAAATTTCAAAATTTTGCGAATAATGAGGTAGGGATTTTTTTTTACATTTTTAAACATTTTTGATGACCTTGACCTTGAAAATGAACTTATGTGTGGTTCAGCCCCAGTTCCACAAAGTTTCATCCATTTGGTTCAAAACCTTTTGAGTTATATTGCTAGCAGATAAACAAACAGCCTATCGCACTCACACCTTTGGGCAACTTCGAATAGCCAGATAACCTGACATGCGTGTTTCTGGACTGAGTACCTGGAGAGTATCCGAACAGGCACAGGAAGAACATACAAACTCCCCAAAGGCCCGAGCTTGGAAATGAACCCAGGACCTTCTTACTATGAGGTGGCAGTGCTGATCACTGAACTGCCGCACCTGAAGCACATAAAATGTTAAAAATCAAACGCTAACAGTCACTGGGTGGTTTTACTTTTAAATGTAAAATACTGCATTGTGTATGGATGCTTGAAAGACAAAGAAACTTGACTGTGTATGGGAAGAATGTATTAGACAGTTTTAGGAAGCTCTCTGCTTCCACAGTAGAATCAGCTGAGCCAAAGCCTGACCTCTCAGATACTTTCCATTACCATGTATTATATGTCCTAAATCATTACAAGAATAATTCTGTAATACGCCTAGACTAAATATATTTTTGTAATCAAGTTAACGTTGACCTTTTCAAAATACTTGCAAAAACAGACCTCTCAATGGCATTTTTTAAAATCTTTTAAAGGTCTTCACATATGGAACCACCTTTGCCTTATTTGACCTTATTTTATGAATTTTTAACACTGGTCTTCTGCATTAAACTTCATACTGGGCCACTATTTGCTTTTTCCAGCAGTGTTTGCATGTTACATTGAATAAACGGGAATGTGTTCATACGAAGCCTTTTTTTATGAGACTGTTGTAATAGCTGTCAAGGTCTCCACTAATGCTTGAGAAGCATGCCTTCAGTCCTTCAAAGGTTTCCATCACAGACCCCATGACTATTGGTTTTGGTTTCTATGGCAACTAAGTTAAAATATAAGTTGACTCATCTTTTTACAAACATGAGTACAGCATTGTGAAGAAACAAAAATATTTTGGTCAGAAAGGGATTTAAGAGCAAAGCCTTCTCTGCAAAACAGTAAATAAATAAATAAACATATACATACATATTTTTCCCTAAAGCCCTGATAAGAATGTGATGATTTAATGGGATTGTTTGATCTGCTGGAATAACTTTTTTTCTGTCTTTTTTCAAGATCATCCATTTGGAGAAGATTCCTAAAGCCTGAAACGATGTAGCAGGAAAGTCATGCCGAGTCTGATGTGATATTAACAAAGCCCACTCTCTCTATTTGAAATCCTTCACTGAAGGAACTGACAGGGATTTCAGACACAGACAGAAAGACAAACATCTTGGACCTGTTAAGCAGGGGAGCCATTTGAGTCCATTCACAGACTTACAAACGCTGGATTAACTAGATGCAGCCATGGTAACATAAGGATGAGCAGAGCATTGAGTAGTTTCTGAGAAGCACAGTGAGGTAGTGCCTGCGAGCTTAATGACGCAGATTTTATTTTTGCGTATGCTTTTACTGTATGACAGACCAAAAAGCCTCATTGTGAGTAATTAAAACTGATATAAACACATTAGGGGAATAGAGGGCATCTTTTCTTTTTCTTTTTTTTTGGGAGGAACTAAGAAAAGAGTGTTTATCATTATTAGAAACAGCATTTTTGGCATCCTTTCAGATACACAAAGCAAAAATACCTTCATTAATGGCTAGTTATTAATGTGAATATGTAATAATGAATGCTGCATTCACAAAAATGATAGTGTATTTCGTGCAGCCAATTTCACATTTATGAGACTACAATGACCGCTGAAGGTCGAAATCATGCGCATATGATGCACTTTGAAATGGGTGCCTGTGCAAGTGTCCCATCGTGACGCAACTTAAGATCTAGATCAAGGGTCTTCAAGCCTACAAGATTCAATAAATGTGAGATATGATTGTGCAGACGTCCCAGATACTAAACCCGTTGGATTTTAATTTAAATTCAGCAGCAAGAATTAAATGGCAACCAACCCCAGAGTCTCTTGGATCAGAAAATCATGCTCATGGTTGTGAGAGTTGGTAGTACAAAATGACTTGCACTATAGTTTCTTCTATCAAATGGCACCACTCTACAAAATCCTTGTCCCTAAGAGGCTGTTACTATGGTGACAGCGCACCGACATCATTGATGTCAGAGCCAATTTAGCAGTCGTATCGAGCACGTGGACATGCAAAGATTGAAATGTAAACACAGAGGAATAGAGTAAAGACACATGCTGCATATGTTGCAGTCCTTCAATATGCATATGCAAAATGACCTGCTGTCCTTTAGCTCCTTTGACAATGAACTGGACTTATATATCACTTTTCAAGCCTTACTGACCACTCGAAGCACAGGGAAGTGTCAAACATTAATGCTGTCACACTATATTCTTTATGACACTTCTAGACAGTGTCTCAGGCACCCTGGACACTCTATAAAAATCTTTTATCTAAAAATATTGGTTTTCAGGAAGTACAGAGGACTTCGGATGCAAACTCTGTGCTGTCTCACTACTTTTCATTGCTGCACTTTCAGTGGGGTTATATTTCCAAGCTCTTTTAGCTTTAAATATTTGATTTTCCTCTTTAAAGTTCAGGCCTCGTATCTCAAGTTTAGGTCCTATAGAGAAAAACAAACAGCTGATATAGTGGCTGACTTCCCTCCGCAGTGGATGGCTGGAGAGGGGCTTTTAAACATATATCGCAGTTTATAAATTGTGACAGTGGAATTTCAGGATTCAGATTTGTGATACAGCACAACTTGTACTCATAAGACAACCAGAATTCTGGAGAGCCATATATTACAGGGAGTCAGAAAAGAGAGAGTAGGTGGTTTTGTGGGTAGGTGGGGAGCAGGTTAAAGATGCTCCACCACACTTTTTCCTGTTATCCCAATGGCCTTTTAGCGGCATTACTCATTTTCGGAAAGGAGAGACACTCCTGTTATATAAGGCAGTGCTACAGAATCTGCCTACCATCTAAAATCCCTGCAGATCCTCTGCATACCTGTGCATAATTGCAAAGTTACTTAGGGTGATATCTGTTTTCACTCCACTCAGCGAGCTCTAAAAATGACAGATGTCTGTTGTCTAAACTAACTAAACTTTATATGCATTAAAATTATGAGCGGAAAGAACCATGTAATAGATGTTTATTTTCAAACCTGCACATTTTCAGCAATTTCACCATGACACACAGCACCCACACGGTCTGTGAAGAGGTTGAGGATAGCACCTGCTCCAGAAGTGTGTTGTTAATGTTATTTCTACCTCATGTAATCACCTCTTTAGAGGCTTGAGTGAGCCCTGTACCAATATCAACTCAAGAGATAAAAAAAAAAAAACCCTCTGTTTAGCTATCTTTTTATTCTTGCACAGGTTCATTTTCATGTCACGTAACACCTCTGGATAAAGGATACAGTTAATGTACTATATTAATCTAGTATTACTCACTTTACTGCCAGTTATTTCCCAAAGGTGCTTTGGATTCGCATTCTCATACGGTCTAAATAGCCTGGCTTTCAGTTTGATGTGACAATCAAACTGCATTGACATCAACTTTGAGTCCAGTTCATCACAGAAAGTTAAAATTCACCAGAAAACACTACATTTTCAAACACTGTTAAAAATGGATATTAAGGTGCTGTATATAGAAATAAAACAGTAACCACTGTAGCCCCCCAATCAGCTGTTTAACATAAGTGGTTTATGACAGGTGTGTAGGCTATATTTTGGAAAATATATTGGAAAAATGTATCATAGAGAGCTTGCAGTTGTAGCGCTGAAGGTGCTGGCTGTGCCTCATTGCTACATGATAGAGCTGCTGGTTGCGGATGAGGACTGGCTGTGTTTGAGCAGGTTTCAGCTGAAACATCTTGCAGGTTTACTTGATCATTGATTGTGGAATTTTATCCATTTATCTTTCTGCAATCCCCATTTCATTATTATTATTATTATTCCTACATATGCTGTTCTTTGGTTAACCACAAGCTTTACTGAAAGTTCACCACAATACCTTAATACCCTTTCTTCGGGTATTAAAGACATCAAATGAAAGGAAATAGCCATTTAAATGGAATCACATAAAAGCAGGGAGATCGCCTCGGTGGAAGAAAGTTGCAACGTGATTTTCGTTCTTATACCTTTTTGTTTTTATTCTCGTGTTCTTGCAAGCGCAATTTTGAGACATCACCCTAAAATATTTATTTTCTTGTCAAAACATGATTAATGCATTGGTGCACGTATATGGTGCTCCAAACACTGCTACACAGTGCGTCGCACACGCGCGCACACACGCATCCCCTCCTTTCTGCATCATAGTCCGCGGTTACCATCACACGTTCACGTAATACTCCCGTGAATATGACTTGTTGGAAACGCTTGAGGATCTTATATCTCTGTGACTGCACGCTGGGACATCAGTAGATGCATCCAAAGAAAAGTGAAGCCGCAGCAAAATACTCGAATATTACGCAAAGACTTGGATTACCCAGTACCAGTTTACTTCATTGAAGGTAAGTGAGAACAGTTTGCGTAATTTGGCTCACCGTCATAACACCGCAAAACACTGTTGTCAAAAACGTGACAAGTGAAAATGTTGGGGAATGTTTTTCGAGGTTTATTTATTCAGTAACTGATCATGAACGTCTTTGATACCAAAAAGCAAAACACGGGAGATGTTTTGAAAACTTTTGCGGTAAATAAACATTTTGGTTGAAATATCAGACATTCTCACGTGATCGAAGAAAACAGCAGGCTCGGTGACATCGGACGAACCTGTACGACGCGCATTTTTAAGCCATGCATAAACTGTTAAATCTGCATGAGCTATCAGGTTGTCTGTAAATTTCCAGAGGAAGACTACTAACGGTGAAAACGCTTGTTTGTTTGTTTTTCTTCCGATGCTAAGTTTGCCTATGCGCCTCATTATAAGTTAATTCAGAATCTAAAATTAAAAATTTGCGCCTATAGTTCATAGAGACTTGCTCAAACTGCGCTCCAGATTTACATAAGGCGTCTTCTTCCTGCACTCAGACTGCAGTACTTCTTCAGTTCACATTTTAACAGTCTCACAGTCTCGCGGTGTCCGTGCCTCCTTGTCATTATTTGTCATCTTTTCACACCCAGCGAGCTTGCAATCCCCACTTACTTTGGCCAGCACTTCTTACACCCCAGAAGGAGGGAGAGTGCTTTGACGTTTCTGAACACTTTCCCAGAAGAAGCGAACAGTGAAACTGTCTGTCTGCTAGATTAAACCTTTTTTTTTTTTTTTTTTTTTTTTTAAAGGCCATAAGGTTTTCCGTGTATACCTGTAGAGGTGCTTGACAGGATTTTAGTGCTCTGTTGTTTTAGTCATTAGGGACTTAGATCAATTATAGAGCATCACATGAGCAGGAATTTGTAATTAGTGCACAGAAGTTTGGGAAGCCTATATTATACAGTTGGTTTGATGCCGAAAAAACAAAACACTTGTGATACAATGAGAAGGGATATTGTGTTGAAGTATAACATTTGTAGATGCATATTAAACACAATGTGCATCTAGCATATTTATGAATATCCAACTTTAAAGCACAATGAAGGCTTATTATTTACAAATGTTTCAAAAGTGAGATAAAGGCACACCACACTCCACTTTATTTGTCTATTATTTATCTTCTTCTAAGCCATGGTGGCTCTTTCTGAGAAACGGTGGAAGATTCATCACTGAAAAGAGTGTTCAAAGGGCTTATCTGAAGAGAGTTGTGCTTTTCAGTTTGTGTAACAGGCTATACATTGCAGTCTGATAACTGGGTCACTCACTGCTATAGTGTAGAATCTGAGAATTTGTGGCAAAATGACCATTAATATCATTCATTATTAGTTTGGTTAATATTCTTTAAGTTTTTGTTTCGTAAACCCTTTTAATAGACTTCCAGTCATATGAAGTGACAGTGGTCTTGGAGAGTAATGCCAGTGAGAGCACAGAGAGCTGTTCTGTACAGACAGTACCACAATGCATACTGTAGCACTTGGAAACCATGGCAACAAAACAACATCAGAAGAAAGTGGTAAGATGAACCAGTGATGCTTCAGAAAAGAGTTGAATGGTAGAGTCGGTGCATTGCACAAGCAAGCACAAAAAAGGACTGATTCATACTCATCAAAATTTTCTCCACCTCACTGGACTTGCAGTCGGAGAGGAAAAAGACAAACAACAAACGCTTTTCTTTTGTTCATTCCTGCCTTAATGTGTCTGAAAATGAAAAATGTAAATTTGTTCTTTGCATTCACAGCTAGCAAGAGGACCATTTAAATCATAAATGAAGCATTACAAGCTATAAAATTTGGCTCCGATATTATCACTGCCATCTGCCCCCTGTCACCAAGCAGTTTCCTTTGAAGAGCCTCAGCTGTGGCCAAATCCACGGCTCTGGCCTGCTGCCACTGTCTCACATGGCTTTGACAAACAATCCAATTCCAAAATAGCAACAACAAAGATTTATTTTAAAAAATTTATAAATAAATAGGGACAGTTGTAGTCATGTCTGTAAAATGTCATGGGCAAACCTAATAGCAAAAGCACAATTAAAAAAATAAAAGGTTATGTTCTCCCAAACTGCCTTCAGAGGTTGTCAGTTGTTACCTCCTACACAAACACACCCATTACATTGTGAAGTATGCGTACTAGTGGGCTACTAGAACGTAAAACAGATAAACAAAGCAACAGTAAATAGTATCCATAAAATGAGCGTCTGCTTCGGGGGAAAATTGGTACACATCATCCAGTTTCCATCACTGTTGTTCCACATGACTCAGCATATCAATTATGCTGTTTAGAAGGCTGAAAGAGACTTAGCTTTATTATAGCGAAACAACATGCAGCCATGGAATGGACTATAAATATCATGTCACTTCACATCGAATGTGTCATGTCTTAGTATTTTAAGGTTTTTATGTGACAGTTTATTACATAAGTAAAACTCAGAAAAGTTAAGGCTAGAGACATGACTTATAAAGCAAATAAATGAATAAAATAAGTCAGTAACACCTGGAGAGACTACATGTACATGGCAATGATACCAAGCCATTAAATAAAAAAATAAAAATACAAGCTGAGATCAGTAAATTCATGACATTTACAGTAAGTTTTTTCTGACCTTTTTGAATAAAAATTCATAAGCATGTGCCACTATGTTGAGCCTGAGTTTAATATTTTAACACATCAGATAGAATATACCAATAAATCTTTAACACCCAGTTCCACAGTCGGACTTTTAGAAATGTTAGCACCTGTGCTAGGTTAATCCAAACATTACTGAATTCAGATGATGGTTGTGAGTAGATGTGTCTGACCTATTTTAGATACTTTTTTTTTTCTGGTCAGCTGTGTAATAAATTAAACTTAACACATTTATAGAATAGAATAGAATATAGAATAGCTACCACAGAAAGACAGGCAATATCATAGAATCAGGCCAGCTCAGGTACTCCAGCTTAGGTGAGACTGCTTAAAATTCATAATGCAAATTTCCAGTGTTTTTGTCAAACTCACGTCACTATGTGCAGAGTAAAATCCAGATATACCTCAAGGCTTTTATTTTGAATGATAATAGTCCCCTAAGGTCAGGCAGTGTTGTGCAACTGCTGGAACACACTGTAAAGAAGTACGAAGCATCCTCATCGCTCTTATTTTTCAAAATTAGACTCGTGATTGGTGGCTGACATGTCTCCTAAAACAACATTTACAGGTGAAGGCTTATATTTGAGTTCTTTTTGTGGCTGATTCACGTCCAGTTGGTAATGTGTTCCAGATGTGTGTGTATCATTTTCCTTATTAAAGAGTCCGTGGGAGCATTATGAGATGACAGCTTTATGAGGCAGTGCCCTCACAGTTTGAATCAGTAGATCTCATTTTTGTAACATGCCTACATGTCATGCTGGTTTCACTGACACTATCAGTACCTGTGCTAACTTCAACTCCAGCTAGGGGACAACTACAACAACAAAGTCAAGGACAGAGACACGAATTGATCCTTAGTTTCGTTCTAGATTTTACATCATATTCAATTCCACTTTTACTTTTTTGGACTTTTCTATTTATGCCCATTTCAGCATTAAAGTGATAACTTAATAAATGGAAATGGCACAAATATTTTTTGTGTTTTAACATTGTAACACCTATGCTGCTGTCTCTTTTCATGTAAAAATCTGTCTCTTATTCTCTTCCCATTCATGTCTTGATCTCTTCAGCCAGGGTGCCCATGCATCATGACTGTGAGCTTTGTAGGTTGTATATTAATGTCGTTATTACTTGAATACTAAATAACCTGAACTAAAGATTTACCTCCTTGATGCTAAAAGTAGGAGCTGGACAATTAATTAATTAGTTTTTAAAATCAAACAGCTCTGCCTTTGTCATTGTTCACCAATGGTGTCACCAGTTGCTTTTTTTTTTTTTTTTTTTAAGCTGAGCTCAGCGACCGTCTTAATTTGAAACATCATTTACATCCCCATTACCGAAGAGCACTTCATTCAGATCTTTCAAAAGGCAAAGATAAAAGACCCCTGATTCAGCAATAGTCAAGTGTCTTCTATCTTTTTTGTCTTCCGGTGAAGGCGAACAGCCTCTTTATCTCAAAGATTGCTTTGAAAGGGGAAAAACAACTGCACACAAAATGCTGCCTGTCATACTTCTGTTTATTGTTTGGTGAGCCATACTGTGAGTCAAGCTTCTGAGAACAGGTGTAGGGATCTATAATTCACTGTAAGGTCTGATAATTGTATTAACTGGTCTCATATCTGCCTTACCCTATAATTCTGCTTGGCATTCATGATAGTGCCTGTCTTTCTGTGGTAGCTATTGGTCGTGTGGTGAGAAAGAGAGGCCAGAGATAAAATGCTTGTTTCTTAAAACTCTGGTCCCTTACTAAATAAGCTTTTAGCTTTGTTTTTGTTCAAGACATTTTAGAAGGGAGGATGAATATGATGATGTATTCCGGTTGAATACACAAAAAATAGTGAAAGAAATTTTTCTGTATTTGTGCTCTTATGTACATAATAATATGTGTGTTTGTGTTGGGCTGAATGAGCATCACAGGACTGAGGTATGTATTATGAAAATAAAACATTTTGATATGTAGACAGCAGAGTTGTATCAATCTGAGAGACGGAAAATGCTAATGGTGGGTCTGGGTATTGTTCTTGTCAGATTCGTGCGGAGGATGTGATTTAGATAGAGTATATCTTTCAAATGCTCGCCATACTCTAGACTAATGGTGAACTGAAAGCTCACCCCTTTAGGACAAAAGAGAGGGACGCTGTTGTGTTCTGCATTTTCAACAGGCAAATGGTAAACTGAAAGATGAAATTGTTTGGGATAGAGCTCTGCAGCAAGAGATGGACTGTGTGTGTTTTAGTTTGCAGCAGTCTTGGTCTTTCACTCAGCCCCAGGAAACATCTCCTGCGTGTGCAGGCTGGTGGAAAAAAACAAAAAAAACCAACCTTGAGTAAAGTCTGGGATAGACTTAAATAACAAAAAGTAATGGCTGAAAAGTAGAGACTTGATCCCTTTGGCTACTCCAAGTTGACCCCCACCTTCACTTTAGCACGCTTAAAATAAATATGGCCTGTTTGCAGTCGAAGAGTGGGTGGATTACTTTTTTCACATAAGTAATAGTGACTTAGAAATGCAGGTAACTTGCATAATCCTGCATTCCTATTGACACACAATTACACACTTGATAAATTAACAATAAGACTGTAACTTTAACACTCTGCTACTAACACTAGGAACCTCATAGCCTAAACATAATCAACTAATATATGCACGCCAAAAAATGGACACTTTTTTTTTTTTATCCCTGCTGCATGCAGATTAAAAAACTGATGGTATTACGTAAATTAATATCAGTAAAGAATCTATAATTAGGAATTTCACTGGAAACAGAAGAAATTGACACACCACAGCATCAGTATCACACAGATATCTCTGGAGAGTCACCTTTTTAACATTTGCGCACCTATACCATCCAAGTGTCTTCAACTCAAGGGCATGTCTTGATTTACAATTACTCTTAAGCAATACACAGTAATAAAGTGCAATGAAAGACCACCTTCACACCTCATTGTACTACAGATATTATTGGATGCTGTAGCTGGGAGAAATCTCTGCTTCTGGTCTTGACTGAGGTTCAACACTCAACACCTCAGTCAGAATTTCTGTACTCCCACTCTTCTGCACTGGCTGCTACTTCCATTGTAAGGCCTGCCAAAAAAAAAAAAAAAAAAAAAAAAGTCTGTTATCCATACAAGGATCCTATGTCATCAGTAATTTTAGCTGGCAGTTGTGGACCTGTATAGTGCTTTGCCGTTTAGCTGCAAACAAAGTTTGAGTTCTAAGCTGGAATTGATTGCAACCACAGGGCTAGCTGGTAAACACTTTTACCACCAGCTGCTTGCACCAAACTCACAAGACACCCAGTCTGTAAGCAAAGTAGATAACGAACTCAAAGCAAAACACGAAAACACTTTTGCTCTGAAAACATGTTATAGCAAATAATCCAGAGTTAGATCACTCTGTGTCCATAAAAGTGCTCCAATTTACACGATGGAAAAAAGCAGCGGGGTTATGTAGCCAGGCTGTGAAATTGGCATCGAAACCTGTTAGAGGAATTCATGTGGGTGAATTTAATTTATTGGGCTTTTTGTTGTGTACAGTTGGAAATGTCATGCTGCATGCAGGGATTTATCCTGCAGTTAAGCATTTATGTTGTTATGTGTTTGTCAGCTGTTATTTCAGTCATTAGAGTGACCACTGAGCTTAAAATGTCGTGTATTTATGTAAACTGTAGGTTATAACATATGATATCATATGCTTTTTCTATATACTGAAAGTTTTGTTATTTAGTCCTTTAAAATCTTGTTCAGGTTACAGTATATCGAGGATTTTGTTGTACAGAGTGTTTCAGAACCAGAAGAATTGAGTTGAACAAAACATGACCATAAAAAAACAGCAATAAATTGGTAACCTGTCCAGGCTGTACCCTGTCTTTCAGCCTTTCAGCCTTTTGTCCAGTGATATCTGTGATAGGCTCCAGCCAGTCCCCACTCATGGATGGATGGATGGATGGATGGATGGATGGATGGATGGATGGATGGATGGATGGATGGATGGATGGATGGATGGATCACATACAAGTTATGTTTGTAAAAGTTGTTCTTCATGCAACATAGAGAACTGATACACATTGTATTACAGTCAGCATACCTGTATTTAGGTAGTAGTTAGAACCTGTCAGTCTACTGATTCATACCATAAAATTACTCTATAAATCAAAAACTATATTATTAGAGTCTAAACTGTTTTGCATCACTTTGCTGATGTGTCTTATTTATTGGGTTTGATTTGTTGGGAAGATGAAGCAAAACAGATACACATTTCTTAAATTATCCTACGTGTTTTTACATTTTACAGCATCAGAGTATTTGTATTGTGATATACATTTAGTTAGACACACAATCGCAATACTGTGATTGCATATTTTAATCTATTTTGCCCAAACAAACACTGGCCTTCTTTTTTGGGAAACTGTATGGCATACACTGCATGTTATTCACAGTATTATTTATGTGATAATATACTACCACTACTTTGTTGTGCTATAGTACTTGTATAAAAATCTTAATCTCATCTTCATTATTAACATTACGTTCTTCCTATTAGTTGACAGCAAATATGTTCATGTGTCCATGTTAAAATTGTGGTGTTTCACAGCTGTTATTCCAAAGCTGACAAAGTAATAGCTTTTTCAAATTTTAAGTATTTCAGCATACACAAAAGCAGAAAAAAGTTACAGCTGTTTCACAAGGTCAAAGCCATCTGAAAATTATTTACTGCAGAAAACAGACAAACGAAAGCTGCTGCTGCTGCTGCTGCTGCAGTACGTGGCTGACTCACTGCAGAATGGAAAGAAGCACGCTTGCCGGTCTCACAGAGTTCCCCAAAGAAGATTATTGAAATTTTTATTTTTATGTTGTGTTGCTCTTGTGGTAATTTGAAATAATTTGCTCCCACAAGCTCAATTATGCTCCCCTAGTCTCAGATGTACAACCAGATTCCAGAGGAAGAAATAAGAGAGTCCTGATTCCTGCAAGTGTGTGCACTGATTCACTGCATTCATTTAATGTTAAACGCATCGCTGAGAAACCATTTCCCCCATTTCTGTTAGTGTCATTAATGAAACAGATCATTTTTCTCACAAGAAATTTTTATTACAGCTTTTTAAACACATTGTGGTATTTAGCAAATACTTTGTACTCAGCCTCTTTCAAAAACAAAGCTATTCTAATACGGGATCTCTTAACGTGTTGCACATTGTTGGCAGGTTGTGTTGGCGAGATATTCCCTGGCTAGGGCACGAGCTGCCATGCCATTTGGTTGTTTGACACTCGGTGAGAAGAAGGATTACAACAGTCCCTCGGAGGTGACCGACAAATATGACCTCGGACAAATCGTTAAATCGTGAGTACATTTTTTTTTCTTTTCTGAACGTTGAGAAGTGTGTGCAGAGCCTTGAGGAATTTGACTCATGTTATGATGTATGTTTGCTTTTTTTGTCTTATTGTCGCAGAGAGGAGTTTTGCGAGATATTTCGGGCGAAGGACCGGAACACCCTAAAAATGTACACATGCAAAAAGTTCCACAAAAAAGATGGAAGGAAAGTCAGGAAAGCTGCCAAGAATGAGATTATGATCTTGAAGATGTAAGTAAAGTGTTGAGCTGCTCATTACAGAGCTAATGTATCTGTGGCAGCCTCCTGGCACCGAGACAAAGCTACAGTGATGTGAAATGACTGCCTATCTCTGAGCCGAGCCAAAAACAAAAGCCAAACATTTTTGAAGTTTTGCATATTGCCAAAGTGATTAACAGAGTAAAGTAAAGTTAAAGTGAACTGATTTGTTTGTTTCAGTTTATGCATTCATTAAATCAAGATCTATTTAAATCTGTCTTTCCTTTAAAGATAAGCCTGGTGATGTTCTAATTTTTACTTATTATCTACAAATCTGACACAAAACATCATAAGTGCAGTAATGAGTTTATCCTTTTAACAGGTATTAATTGTGCAGTCAAATTCTAATATGACCTATTCCTTCCTGACATAATAGAAAAACTCCTAAAAAAAAAAAAAGAGAGAGAGAGAGAGCGAGATCAGTGAGCCACAGTGTTGCACTACATGGCATGACATTACCATAAACATGGGTTTATTCCACATGCACTGCTGCTGTAAATATTTATTAGAGCACAAGAGATACAGCTAAAAAAAAAAAAAAAGACCCCCAAAAGATATGGTTTACTCACGAACAAAACCAAACATTACTGAGCTTTTTTTTTCTTCAATAAAAATAGTGTGTCACTTGTGCTTTAAGATGAAGTATTAAATGATTTTCATTGATCTTTTCATTGGGAGTCTTACCAGTCTTATCCTTTAAAACTTCGTTTTCAAAAGCCTGAAATTCTATAGTCACGTAAAATTAGCGAGACCTATTGTTATGTCTAAGGAATCAATTCTAAGACACATTTGCATGAAAAAGAATACATAATAAAGGTCAACACCAGCAGCAACTGACAAGAAATTATAATAGCAATCAGCATACTTGGCCCCAAATCAATTTAATAATGAATTCATTAAGTGGTGATTATTTATGAACACAGAAATGACATATTATTTTGGTGATTTGTCACTGCTTGATTGAAGTTATCAATTGGTGCTTTAAAAAGTCACCCTCTGATGAGCTAGACTGTGGTGATGCCATGCTGGCAGTTCTTGTTGGAAAAACTGTCATCGGTTATCGGTTTTACCTTGTAGTACGGAGTACTATTGAGATTATATTGCTGCCCTGTTGTACTTTTTGACTCAGCTATTGCTCATTTAACCCCACCTGCATCACTGCATCTTCCCCCTGTTCCTTTCATCTGTTTCAAAGGGTAAAACATCATAACATCCTTCAGCTGGTTGATGCCTTTGAAACAAAGAAGGAGTACTTTATTTTCCTGGAGCTGTGAGTACTTTTGAGGCATTTGTTGTTCGCTGTACTTTTCAGCTCTCACAAAAGAAATTACTTATTGAATATGTGACATGTTTTGCGTTCCTGTCATCAAGAAGTGATGGGGATAAATCTGTCCTGTTTTGTCAGCGCTACAGGCAGAGAGGTCTTTGATTGGATCTTAGATCAAGGCTACTACTCGGAGAGGGACACCAGCAATGTTATGAGGCAGGTGTTGGAGGCTGTGGCTTACCTGCACTCTCTGAAAATCGTCCACAGAAACCTTAAGGTACTGCACTGCTGACACCTAGTGAAAAACACAGCACATCATCACAGGCCAAGTAAATGACTGCATGTAGGAACGACCTTGTGATAACCTTTGCAAACACGAGATGTTGCAGTCAGTGAGATATGCGTACTATTAAAAAAAAAAAGAATCAAACAAATTTTCATTTGCTTAACCAGCTGGAGAACTTGGTGTACTTTAATCGTTTGAAGCACTCCAAAATCGTTATCAGTGACTTCCAGTTGGCAAAACTGGAAAATGGACTCATTAAAGATCCATGTGGGACTCCTGAATATCTTGGTGAGTAACATGAGTTTAGATCATTAAAATTAATTTTGTACTACTTTGTCATGTATAGATTTATAATGTAAGTGTAAACCCACACTGTATCATTGAAATACTTAAAACCTGTTGTTGTTCCTAGCCCCTGAAGTGGTGGCAAGACAGAGATATGGAAGACCTGTAGACTGTTGGGCCATAGGTGTGATCATGTATATACTGTAAGTGACTCATAATGTGCTTAGAGTAAAGTGTATTATATTTATGATCTGAAGTGTTGTAGATAAAGGTTTATGGAAGAAAAGTCTTATCCTTTAATTCTCATGTTTCCACCTCCTTAGTTTGTCTGGGAACCCTCCTTTCTATGATGATGCTGAAGAAGATGACTCTGATAATCGTGATAAAAACCTTTTCCTAAAGATTTTGTCAGGGGATTATGAATTTGATTCCCCATACTGGGATGATATTTCAGACTCTGGTAAGAGATGCTCTTACACTTTATTTGTCTATACAACCCTGTTTCT
>JAVDPK010045882.1:0-21676 GCA_034780415.1 Cichlasoma orientale
CTATTTACAACTTCCCAAAAATTACAAATCCAGCATTACAGACGCACACCTATTATGATAAGGAATTCTCTCCATAGTGACAAGAACCAATAAATTCAACCTGTAGTCCATCGGCAGATCATCTTGGCGTTGCTGTTATTTTTTGGTACAGAGAGTCAGGCAGACTGTTAACTGACCTTCTGTTGGAGTTGAAATTATTCTATAGAAAAGCAAAGTTTTAAGGCAGTCGTAATTTTGTTGTAATTCCCGTTTATTGGTTAAGCAGGCCTGGTTACACAAGAGACACTGGTGTTAATATTACTGGATACTGTGGCTAAAACTGTAGCCTTCAATGAGGCCGTGCTGAGATATAAGCTGAGGATTGTGAGGAACACACCAATAAGCTACTCTCTCTAAATATTCACACAATCAGGCTCTCCGTATTTCCGAGCACCAATATAAACATACAGATTCAGCCCAGTTTAAAGTGTGTTCATGTTCAACAGATAGCTGCATTAAAGACAAAGGTATGCTTTTCAAAAATCAAAAACATGCGTGTAGTTAAAGTTTGCACCCGTATGTGTGTGTGTGTGCGTGTGTGTGTGTGTGTGTCACCTTTTACATTTTTCTTCACAAACACACTGCATTTCCTCATCCTGGAAATTCACAACTTATATTACCTTTGCACATCAGTGGCACATCAGCACCGGCGACAGGACAGCATAATGGATACACTGATCAAACGTGAATAACCTCCCGGACATTTAATGTGCAATCTGACAGCAGGATGACAGACCCTCCCTGAGTGATCCGTCCCATCCCTTCCTCTCCCTCTGTTCCCGTATTCTCACTTTACCTCGGCCAGAGGGAAGGACACAGTCTTTCAGCCTTTGAATTGAGAGCAAAAAGGCTTATCCCTGTGTCTTTTAGAAGAAGTGACTCGCCAAGGCCATGCCACCCATTGGTAATTTAAAGAAATAGGCAGTTTTACTGCTTGAATATTTATAGTTACTCATCAATTTACATTTCAGCCTTTGGCTTTCTGCAAGTGATATATCTTGCAAGTAAAGAGGACAGAATAAATGTTGCATCTTAATAAGTTTTGTAATGACTTTTGGGATCCCGGCTTACTTTAGTTTTTATTACTACGCAGGGTGAAGATGTTTTAGCTGTTTCTTTCACCATTTTCCATTTCCGTAATTCTTGAAGAGAGACAGCAACAATTTGAGAAATCAACAAAAATATCCGGACGTCACAGAGTATACCGAGCGGTTTATATTTCAGCAATGATGCTGGAAATTCAGAAGAGGAAATTAAATAAAATACTTTGGAAATAGATTTTTATTTGTACAATATTTCATTATGTGGATGGGTTTGGCTGCTAATGGAAATGTTTAGAATGTGAAACAGCCAAGAAATTAGTTTAGGTTTGACGTTGCTTTGCACGTGAAATGACCCGGAATGGACAGCAATAAAAATGGAAATGTAAAGGAAACATTCCCTCCGAACTGAAACCACCGGTGTGCATAATGTTACTGCCGACTTTCTCTCCCTCCATGCTTCAAGATTAACTAACTTAGACTGTCACTGCCTGCATGGGCATTCATAACAATTAATCAGGGCCCATCGAATTTGTTTTTGTCAACTGTTGAATCCCACTGCATGATGATCATCGCTGGTCTCACATCAATTTCCATTCAAACAAGCAAACATCAGTCTCTGCACAGCCTGGGGCAGTTGTACTCATCTAAACTGTTATTAAACAGTGTGTGTCTGCACTCTTTACACTGACCACAGAGTGAGCTGACAGTGTTTAATCCTCCAGTCAGCTGAATGTCCCACTGTTTAAGCTGCAGAATGAATAACTTTGTGTTAGAAATGGACTGAATAAAAAAATAAATAAATAAATAAAAAAAAATAATAAAAAAAAAAAAAGAAATGGACTGAATAATTATTAGTGTTCAAATCCACCTCATTCCTGCAACGATTTGGAGCTGCACTTGTTGCTTTCAAATCTGCTTTGCGTCAACAACAACGACAAAAAAAAGAGAGTCTAGGAAACCAATGAACACTACCTGTCCAGCAACAAACAACGCACTCACCAGACACTTCATTAGGTAAACGTGTTCAACTGCTTGTTAACGCAAACATGGTCAAGGCACCCTGCTGAAGTTCAAACCGAGCACCAGAATGGGGAAGTAGCGTGATTTAAATGACTTTGAACGTGGCATGGCTGTTGCTACCAGGCGTACTGTATTTCACCAAGTGCTGATCTACTGGAATTTTCCCACATAACCACCTCTAGGGTTTACTGAGCATGGTCCAAAAAAGAAAAAATATCCAGTGAGCAGCAGTTCTCCGGGCAAAAATGCTTTGTTGATGCCAGAGGTCAGAGGAGAATGGCCAGACTGCTTTGAGCTTATATGAAGGCAACAGTCACTCAATTAAGCACTCGTTACAACCAAATTATGCAGAGGAGCATCGCTGAATGCACAACATGTCACGCATTCATGCAGAAGGGCTACAGTAGCAGAAGAGCAGACTAGGTGCCACTCCTATTAGCTAAGAACAGGAAATGGAGGCTGCAGTTCATACGTTCATTCAACAAAATTGGAGAACAGAAGCTTGGAAAAATGTTGCCTGGTATGATGAATCTCAATTTCTGTTGTGACATTCAGATGGTAGGGTCCATCCTGCCTTGTATGGTTCGGGCTTCTGGTGGTGCAATGGTGTGGGGGATATTTTATTGGCACACTTTGGGCCCAAGCGAGCATTATTTAATTGCTTCTTGGTTTTTAAACCACATACATTCCTCCATTGGGAAACATAGTATAAAAAAGATTTACAAAACAGGCTTAATTTTTGTTCAATATGATTCAAAGTGAGTGGCTGAGCCCATAAATTCAAGAGTAAGTTGTTTACAGAGGTCAAGACATAAAGCTATCTTCCCACAGACTTCTATGGGACCAGAAGTCTTTGTCCAACCCAGTACTAGTAAGACGTACCTATTAAAGTGTATACAGTATATATACACAAATTTAGCCAGTATTTTGTGAACAGAGTAGGTCATTTAACCACAAAAGAGATCTTTTCCCAGGAGTGAGTGGAAACCAACAATTCCTTAGACTAATTGAAACATGTCTTCACATTAATCAATACTGCCAAATGTTTTCGGGATGACTAAATAAATTTACCTAGTAAATTAGCAAATAAAAAAGTTATAAGATCATAATACTTACGTGTGTCTGGAAAAAATGCTGTTTGAAAGTGTCTGTTCTGGTGCTCCCAAAGATAATTAAGACACGTGGAGCTTCATAAGTAAAGGTTTCACTTTCACGCAGGAAGAAATGACACCGGGAAGAGAAAATAGCAGAGGGTATCATAGAATTATCATTTATGTAAAGTCCACTTCGGACTTCAAACACTCAAAGCCTTGAGAGTTCACTTTAATTAATTTCATGCAGTAAAATACTCGAGCTTCCATTTCATGAGGCAGACCTAAGGACACAAAGACCTTGTTGCAAATTGTTGTGAGAACATATCTCACCCACACAAGCTTAATGTTCTTAGTGTTTTGTTTTAGATTCAAGGTTAAAGCTAATGGAATCTGAGGGTCCTCACAATCGAGATTAATGGAGAAGTAATCAGCAATTAAAGCCTGTGGTTTTTTTTTTTTCTTCACCGCATCTGTTTTTTTCTGTTTGTGTTCACTTGTTCAACCTGTGCCTTCCGATTTGTCCTTCAGTGATCGCAGCTCAGTGCTGCCATCTCATTAATAATTGAGAAGCCAGAAAGTTGCTGTATGAACAAAGTTTTCTACAAACACTGAACACACCACACATGAGCCCACATCAAGGTCCCAAACTTCAGATTTCAGAAGAAATGTGGAAAAAAAGTTTAGTCCAGTAAACCTTTTTTATTGGTGTCAGGAATCCTTGAAGAAACATCAAACACTGGCAGGTTTGAAAAAAACACAAAATGTTGGCTGGGCTTGAAAGAAGGATGTCTAGAAATTTTCCCAGCTCTTCACTTGCTTTTGTCTTTCTTACAGGGTAGAGAGAAACATCTGAAATTTAAGTGAGATCCTAAGACTGCATGTATAAAGATAGAGTAAGGCAGTATCACAGCGGCTATTAATCCTAATTAGCAGAGAACATGACAGTAGCATATGGGTGTCCTCGAGTCAGGGAGCCTGCTATTCCAGTGCTCTGCCTGTTACTCATACAGATGCCAGAATGAGTGAGATAAAAATTCAAACTTTGAATCATGTTTTATTGCCTCATTCTCTGAGAAAGATGGATGGGTCATAAGCAGAGGCCGGACAATGTAAAAGCATTCCTGCTGAACCCTGCAGTAACCTCAAACTGGTGCTGTGTGTAGCCTAAAGAATGTAAAATGACAAGAAAAGCCATTAAAGATTAATTTCAAAAGTTTTGTGATGTGTTTTCTCCTGCCTGGGTGCTCAAAACGTCTGAGAGAATGAAAAAAATGGAAAATGCTTGACCTACAGGAAAAAAAAGCCAAATCACTAGTAGTAGTAATGCTTTTAGGCTTGATTGGTCAAAGCTTGCTACGGGCCAGCCGAGCCTTCTCATTGGCATTTTCATTCAATTATTTCATTGTGCAGCTTCATAATTAAATAAGATTGTATATTTTCATTGGAAGTCTGATTTGGCCCCTAGGTCAAGATTTTAACTATCCTCCACATAATGCTTTGAATGGAAAAGTTATGTATTCCTTTTAAAAGGATGGATGTAAAATAAAACACTGAAAATATTATGATCCGGAATGCAACATTTTAATATGAATGAAAAAAATATAGCTGGAACTGTACCACAGAACTAATTAGTTGTTCCATCCATTTACACATTCATTTTGTGTTGTTTTTGTGCTGAGTGGCGACTTGTCCAGGGTGTCCCTCGCCCTATGGCGAGGGTTAGGCTGTCTACTGCAGATGAACAGTATCTGAAAGGGGAAAAAAAATCCAACAAAGACCTGGCACAGGACCTATGAATGCATGAAACGTACAGTTATTCAATTCAGGGTCACAGCTGAGCTGGAGCCTATCCCAGCTGTCAAAGGCCGAGGTGGAGATCGGGAATACACTGAAGAGGTCGGCAGTCTGTCGCAGGGCAGTGAACATCTGCTCAGCTAGCAAAATGGCCGAGAACAACCTCAGTGGCCTGGAAGTATTCACATTTGAATTTGTGGGTGAAAGGGGCAAAAACAACATCAGAGTGAAGTCCAGATATAAGCTGTGAAGAGCTCAACTTCAAATTTAAAGAAGTGCCTGCTAACTAAGCACAGCTCCACAATGCTGGTGATGGTGGTGCTACAGCTGCTAAACAGCAATGGCTACCTTAGAGTTAGGATAAAGGTGACTCTACGAGGGAAATTCATGAGCTACCGACATCAACCTGCTAAGCAATGAAGAGGAAGTAACGTAGCAGATTATTTTTTACTGGCAGCGATCTTGTCATGTTTCAAGTTACTTTTAAAAGTGACAATACCCAACACCGATGCTTACACACACACACAGTCGAGGGTATATCAAGGGCGGCGCCACAAAAAGGAACCTGGTGAGGATACCAAGGAGTTTTAAAGCACGATAGTGTTCCTTTCTGCAACATAAACAGAGATTTAGTGATTTGCGTTTAAAAACCTGTTCATCTAGACATATTAGCTATACGCCTTATAAGCAATCCATCTATAAAACACTGATAAACATCATGTGCACCTCCCTCTTTGACACACACACACACACACACACCTTTCTTTTCCTCTTTCTAAAGGCTAGCCTAATATCCTCAGAGCTTCATCTCAGACTCTATTACTTATGTGCATCAAAAGCCTGTGAGCCTGTGCACATGAAAGTCTGTTTTTTTGCAACACTCGATGCGTTCGCTTTATTCTTAGAACATGAAAAAGAGGAGCGCACATGGTAGCCCATCCCGAGACATCCGAGGCTCAGTACACGCAGTAGCAATTGATAAGAGTTTTCTTTAAATGGAAACGCATTAAAACTTATTTCCTTTTATAGATGCATGTATATAGATGCCCCTTTCACTCTGAGCAAAAACTATAACGTCTGCAGCACAAACAAAAGCTCCTTACGGATCAGCGTGAGGCTTGGGATAAAAAGACATGAAGCAATCACCTTTGATGTTCAGCTCGTTGAATATCATTGTCAATTTTCATAGCCAGTTATGGACGCCATCTTTGTTTGCCAGCGGGCACATGCTACATTACAATTTTAATAGATACGGTAAACAACATCTGGCTTTGTGGGAAATTCTTCTAGCATTTACCCACGTGTGAAGTATTGCGCATATCTTCTGTCATATTACAGATAGATGCGGACAGTGTGTATAAACAGCTTGCGAATCTTGTGGTGTGTGTCTGAGCCCAAATGACTCAATCAATGAGTATCATATTGTTAAAATGTCATAATACCACCAGCTGCCGGCAGAAAATAGCCTGTAAATTAATCAGCCTAATAACTTTGAGGCAGCTGATTAATAGGGGGAAAAAAGGAGACAAAAGCAGCCTCCTCACTGGCTTTACTTTGCTGAGAAGAGTTTCTCTAACAGCTCTGGTGTCTTGTGGGGATCGGATGGTACAACAGAAGGTGCAGTAATAAATCATGTGTTTCATTGCAAAGCATCATAATAGCTCACGGGTTATTCAATATTGAAATGCTGAGGCCTGAATGAGAATGTAGAGAAGAGACTTTGTTTCTCTTTGAAATCGATGTTTGCCGAACATCAGTTTGATATTCAGGTGGATTTTTCACCGCGATCATGGCGCCTTCGTCAACAAAGGCCCCATAAAAAAGTCTCACATATAGAAATGCAATAAAAAATCTGTTTCTTTAAGAAAACTGGCCTTAAGCCATTAAATAAAAAGGATAATAATCAAGGACAGAGAGGCATTAGCATGGCTAAGAAGCATCCTCCACATCAAATGATTATTTTTTTCTCTCCAACTTAGATAACTAGGCTAAGTAGGACACTGTGGAACTGAGAAATAGATCATTATCTGGCTGGAAAAAAAATAATGTGTTGAGAAATGATTCTGGCAATTCAGACATACAAAAGCCTCTTTTATGTTTGGTCTTCTGAGTAGCGACAATGTGATGTTCATCTTCACCATATTCTAGAAGCCTGGAAAAATGTTCTGGGTTAACTCAGTGGTCCTGCTAACAATGCACCCTGTGCTCTATTTCAGCGCACAAACATATGCATTTTTGTTGTTGTTGTTGTTGTTGTTGTTGCACGGATGATGAGTTGACTGCTGAAAAGCACACAGAGATTTTGAAAAGACGTGTTGATACATCTGTCTTTTTTTGAAACGGTTACAAGCCCATCTGCCAAGTCTGTCTGACAAATCATGCATTTGCTGAGAGATATTAACATATTGAACACAGGGATATCAAGCCAAGGGATTACAGCAACAAAATCCTGGACGGATCTGATAGAGGTATTAAAAATGAAATAAGAAAATCGCAGCCCTGCATCAATCTGTTCTGTTTTGCTCTCCTAACTGCAGGTGATTTCGGAGGTTTAACAATAACACTGATGCTGCCAGAAGATAAGTCTTCCACTCTCTCACCAGCAATATTTTTTTTTTTCACATACATACTTTGAACCTTCAGACTGATGCAAACTCCACACAGAAAAGCCCCCGGTCAGATGGGGGATTTGAACCCAGGACCTTCTTGCTGTGAAATCAATTTAATAATGTATAAGATGTAGTATTTTGCATTCTTATTTGTGTTTTCTCTAATAGCCACACAGTTCCATAAACAAACTTTAATGGTTCTTGTTAATTTGAGCACCAATTTATTCCCTTCAGACTCTGAAAAGTCATTTTTCACTGGTTAAAAACTCCCTCAGTATCAAAACCATTCTTGTGTTATTAAGCTGAACATACTGGTCCTAGCAGGAAATTACATTTTTTTTTTTAGTGACTCCTGATAACACTCTTATTTGAATATCTTCATACGGGCTACATCGCCATTCGTAGGCTGCTCGGTGAAAAAGGCTGATGTGGAGCATGTCATTTTTTAGATGATAAACTTGTTTAATTCCACTGTACTTGACAGAGCGCTGAGAATATGCATGAGTGAGTATGCATTATTAAAACAGCCTGTTCAGGCAGCCCTAATGTAATAAGGAGAGGGGTCTTCCATGTTAATCTTACCGGCATTCCCTACTGCTGACTGTGCTTGGATCAAAAAAGTTGAAGCAATTTTCCAGATCTTATTTCGTAATTATCTGCAGCATTTGCATATTTTACTGAAGATTTCAGAAGAAGAGGAAATCTGACACCCACTCCTTTTAATTCCCTTTGTAGAGATATCAGAGAAACAGACTACAGTGACAAATGTCAGTGGGCTGTATGTGTTAGCAGGAAAAAAGGCACAATATAAGGCAAATTATCCTCGTGTTTAAAAGATAATTGCTCAAATGGATGTCTATTAGAGCTAATGTTGCAACAGTCATTTGGACTAATTGGTTTATAACCCAAGCTGCTTCTTTCTAGGCTCAATAGAACAACAGTAAATGTTTTCAGCCCCTGCACTGATTTATATCACATCTAATTTTTAGCAGAAGCTATTCGTTTGTCTGCTCCTTTTAAAGCTTTTGCAAATTGCAGCTGTTACTGATAGCAAATAACAGCCAGACCAGGGATGCTTCTAAAACTATGGAGAGCGCATTTTGTGACACTTTGTCATCCCAAGTGTGTTTATCAAACTCTCAACAGTCCCTGAAAATAGATACACCGCAGGCAGACTCGGGCTTTGGAAATGTCCCCAATAAACGTTTATCTGATTTGCTATTGTCACCCCTCGTTAGCCATCATTTCATTCACCTAAGAGCCGAGTATCAGCAAATCTTCATCTACTGGAGTCGCAGCACAGGCCCTCGTGTGGCTGCAAGTCCAAGGAGCTAAGGGAAGCACATGTCAATAACAGTAAGCCAATTAAAATCACTCTTCATTAAAGCTGTGATCTCTATTGATTGGCCTCTTCATTTCTCATCTATCAAGCCAGTAGACTGCCTTGAAGGGTTCAAGGGATAGACTGTCTGACTAAATCAGTTCTAAAGCTGCCAATGTAGCAACTACAGGAAGCTTTCCAGAAAATCAAGCCTGTGCTTGATTGGAAAGTGAAAGTGAAATAATTGATTTGGTAAGTTGGAAAGCGAAGTAACAAGAAAGGTCTTCTATATATCACGATAAAGACTACATAATAAACAATAATAATTACAGAAATCAATATGGATCAAGGTTATAAAACTGAGCTTGTCTAAATAGTTTATTAGTGGAGCCTGTCCCAGCTTCTCGAGGCACAGGGAGTAAAACCACCGCCTACCCAAACCAGCCAACCAAAAACCGCTGCTTAGCCAATCAACAGAGGGCCCCGGCCTCACAGAAAGTTTGATTATCTTCTAAAGATGTTCTATTAAAATCAATCTCAAGAAAGCGTCCTCCCAGATACATCAGCCCATATGAAATCAAAAGAGTCATTAATGCTCCTGTTACAGTTGGCCTCATTTATGAAAATCCACCTTCCATGTTTCTCAGATCAAGGCAGCGGTTATCATTCATCCATTTTCCAGTATAACCACAACTCTGAGATTTCAACCTCCCACATCTTTCACTGCAACTTTACAAAAGTCTCACATTCCCTATTAGGGGCACGAAAACGAACACACATTTCGTTAGCTGACTAACAACTGTCGTGATGTATTGATTGCGCTGGCTTTAGGGTCAACATTCCTCACTGATCCATTGATCTTACTTAGTAGTGCGACTCTCGTGTATAAGTTCAAACACGCAGGATTTACTTGAGGTTAAAAGGGTCAGGTGCATGGGAAATTTAACATGAGGAATGTAGGAGCATTTCATACACTCAATAAAGACAATCTGATGGAGTAAGGATGTGGTCACTGCATGGTTGCTTCGGCCCAAATAAGCTTCAGTTTGTCTCAGTAACTCAGCTTTTCTGATGTACTCCAGCACAGTGCAGACCACATGGTGAGAGTACACCCTAAGAGGGGACATTAGAGTGGGGCAAGCAATTAAATGAATGGAAAAACACAAGAGCAAGACCTGAAGTATCAGAAACAAAAGACAAGGGTAAGAAACTGGAAAATCACAGAAACAGAGCGAGAACATCAGGAGCTCTGGCAGGGCTTTACAAGTGTGCCCTTTAAAGGAAACATGTTTATTTTTATTTCAGAGTAGGCCTGCTTCTACAGAACTTTGGCTTGTGCTTGGAGCTGATTACCACATAAAGAAATCTATGACAAACTAATGTCAGTTCATCATAAAAGTAAAAAAAAAGTCTAAGATCTAGTTTTAAAAGCATTCTGGATTACTTTGGCATATATTGGCCCCATTATTTGAAACATTAATCGAGTAATATGAACTTAATTGGTGATGTTTGTTTTTAATATCTGACAGCAGCGAGCATCTGTCATGCATCATGTTTTTTTTTTATCTCAAATAGATGCTAGAAGCTCAAGCAGTTCAAGCACAGCATGAATCTCTGCTTGCATTAGCACACTGACATCAGCTGTTTCGCCTTTCACCATCATTGGCTCGGACAGCAGCTGTATGGCAATCAGCTGACTAGTCACGTCCAATCATGTTCATACTGTGTGCAGCATGGCCTGACACTTCTCACTAATATGCTCATGCCAACACTGTTTACTACCACATCTCTCTACTCTGTATCTTCCAGGTTGTGTACTATATTTATGGAGAGCTGATTAGATTAAGATTCTCTTTGTTCTCTGCGAGCTCCTTCAGAGAGCAAAGCATTTCCAACCAAAACAAAGCTTTTCTGGAAACCTTCACTTTAACCTTGACCTCTTGAGCAAATATTTACAAACTAAAGAATTCCTGTTTTAAGATGTCCCGGTGGCAAGATAGGACTGTCAATGGCATCAAAGCTCCCCAAAAATATTCACCAAAGCACGTTCTGATCTGCACATCAGGAATTGCTTTGTTTAGGCTAATGACAAGTTGTGGCAATAATTATTAGTCCACTTTTTTTAGCTTTTTTTTTGTTGTGCGCTGAATCAGTCACAATCAATAGAACATCATCTGCTGAGATGAGTTCAAAATGGGTCCTTAAATGATGTCAAAACACAGTCTGCTTGATGATCAGTTCCACGTGAAGGTCAGATAGAAGATGTGCACTGGCCCAGAGGCTTTTGTCTCCTCTTTTTTTCTTTCCTCTCTTTCTTTCTCTCCGCAAAAGGCGGAGGGGGTCAAGCAGTGGGGTGGGGGGGTTGGAGGTAGTGACTTGACATGAATTGTAAATGAGTGAATAAAAGTGTGGATGCGAGTGTCCATCCACACAGCACTACTTCAGCCCTTTTTCTCCCTTTTTTTGCTTACTTTGATTTTATACTGTCTTGTAAGCATACCTAAATGTTAATAATTCTAGTGCTTGCGGATGCATTTCCACCAAGCTCCCTGTTTTCTTGCAGACTCAAAGGCCTTGAACTGTCAGTGTCTTCCCCCTTGAGCACATACAGCGCACTGTATCAACTTTCTGGTTCAGCAGCTTTCATAATAATCTGACCTCACCTGTTTGGTTGACTTGGGGAGTCATGATTTTCATTCTGCATGCTGTATGAACACCACAAAGTGGGAGTGCGTATTCATCTTGCAGCCGTGTCCCTTCTTCATTTTTACAGAGGTTAGATTGTGGCAGCAATCCTCCCATAATGCAGTGTCATCTGAAGCAGTTTTGTCCTGGACTGAAGCCATTTTCTACAGATCACTGCCAATTAGCATTAAAAGCCAGCAAGATATGGCACTCCGCTTTTATTAATGTCCCCTGATAAAGAGCAAACACACACACGGACACACACAAGGAGCAACATGTGAAAAGGTCACGATGACAAGGTGATAAGCCAGTGATAGATATGAACTTTAGCCAAAAGCAAAAACCAAAATAACCAAAAAATTGCTGAATTTAATAGAAAGTGCAAGAACTTACTGGCTCTATGCGTTACAGTATAGTAAGTGTCATGAAATAATGAAATTCCTCAGAAGTAAGTTGCTATTATGGAACTGATTTATTCAAAGTGGCATTTCAGAAAATGTGTGCACAGCTGACAGACCTGAAGTAGGTTATTTGTACTCCTACACCTAATACACTGTGAAAGTCTGGGGCACATCTGGCTCTCTTTCAGCCTTTACTTCTGCCTGGAGGCTGCGTTTGCTTATCATGCCTCATTTTTTTGTGCACTATGTTTTACTGCCCTGACAAGACACCAGAGGTAACAAGTACATTTACTCAAGTAAAATGTATTTGGCCAGTTCTGAAGTACTGTAGTCGGGTACTTTTTTCGCCGTAAACTCTGTTTATATTTACCTTGACTACGAACTTTAGTACTTTTCTCTTCCTCCACTCTCTCTCTCCCTCCTTTCTTATCCTTATTCTCTGTGTTATCTAATAAAGGTAAAAAAGGTAAAAAAAAAAAAAAAAATTAATTTACCAAAAACAGAGCTATCTCCCACTTATCCAATTCAGGATCCCAGAGAGTGGATTACTTTTGACACAGTACTTTCCATAAAACCCTTTAAAAATAATGAATGAATAAAAATCTCTTCCGAGAGATGAGATGGATAACTGAAATTTTTAATTTCAGTTTTATTAAAATAGGTGAGATCAGTGAACTCCAGATTTTAATCCAGGCTGAGTGAGTACGTTTGTGAGGTTGGTTTTCACTTGAAGAAATATTTGTTGTTTGTTGTTTAGGTGAAAAACGTCTTTATTATTTCAAAATACATTCACCAGAATTTTCACGAGGCACTCCTGTTCAACACAAATATCTAATCAGCCAATCCTAGGGCAGCAATTCAATGCATTTAGGCATGTAGACAGGGTCAAGACAAGACTTTGTTGTTTGTGCCTGACGACCTGCTCTGGGTATTTTTGAAACAGCCGCGTGGTTTTGGCTCAGGAGGTAGAGTGGGTTGGCTACCAATCAGAAGGCCAGTGGTTTGATCCCCAGCTACTCCTGCCTGCACTCCGAGTGAACTTGGGCAAAATACTGAACCCCAAGTTGCCGATGCATCTGTGTGAGTGCATGTGCGAGTGTTAGACGAGGTGCTCAGGTATAGAAAAGGTGTTTGTATGAATATGTGTGTGATTTGGTGACTGAGGTTTGTAGTAAAAAGATTGGAAAAATGTTGTCTGGTCTGATGAGTCTCGATAGCTGTTGTGACATTGAGATGGTGGCGTCAGAATTTGGCATAAACAACTTGAAAGCACAGATCAATCCTGCCTTGTATCAATGGTTCAGGCTAGCTTACCACCATAGCATACCTGAGTATTGTTCCTGATCACGTCCATCCCTTCATGACCCCAGTGTACCCATCTTCCAGCAGGATAATGCTGAAAAACTAGCTAAAAGTTCCTTAAAAAGTCTTCAGTTGATCCAGAATGCTGCAGCGCTATAAAAATCATTAAACTGACTTTAACTGAACTTTACAGGTATCGTGTAAATGTCTCCACTGCAGTTATTCCCCATTTAAACCTGGATTGTGGGATTATTACATACATTGTTTTCACACGTGAACTCTAGAAAATGTCGGGAGAATCGGGACATAGGGATTGCTTTTCCCTGTTTTGTTCCTTATAAAAGACAAAATGCATATAATGTTGTAAATGAAGTCACATTTTTAAGCTGTGCTCTTGCTTTATTTGGAAAACTGTCATCTAAATATGGTCATTTTGTAACAACATTGTAAACCCCCTGTTTCTGAGTCCTGCCTCTTATGTTCGAGTTGCATCCTGAGATGCCAGCAGATGTTACAGGGGGATGATGGTCCTCCATGCTGCAAAGGTTTCACCATGGCAACGCTTTGGCTGTCGCACCCTGGCATGTGCCAAGGAGGCCCCTGGCAGCACTCGCTCTCCTCCTCAGCGTTGTGGCAGCCCCGATGTTCCAGGCCACCACATTGTTTCAGCAGTGATTAATTACTGTCCTGATGAAATGTGAAGGCTGTGGAAATGTCACAGGGATGACATGAGCTTGTCAGTGTGGGCCAGCAGGGAGCAGCGTATCGCACACGGACATCTGGAAGGGTATAAAGTACCAGCCGCTATTATTCGAGCCGGTTTTATGTAACTTAATTTTTAAAGGTTTTAATACGCACGCAACATGTGCACCTGAATTACAGGCTTTTTTTTTATTAGTTATCTCCCTAATGATTAAATAAACCAATTCAAATTAATTTGTCATGCAACATCAAGAAATGTGTTTTCTCTCCTGACTAAACAATCACTGATAGCTCACAGCGAGAGCCGTAAACAGTTGATTGTACTAGTTATTCTGATGCCTCCAAACATTGAGCTTTTGGATCTCTTTACGCTGTCAGAACACAATACCATCTCATGCAAAGCTACTGTATGTTCAAGATGTCTGCATGCGTCTTTAACCCGTTTTTCTTAGTGGAAAAAAGCGGAGGAAGGTATCGCTTGACGAAAAACACAAATGACATACCAAATTTCCCTGATGAATTGGTCCATTTACTGAAATAAATTGAATTGATGCAACGGATCCCAGAGGAGCAGAAAATTGTTCAGCTATGGATGAAAACCTTCGCCGAGCTTCAGCACCTACAAGCAGCCAAGCTTATTTGTATTACACATAAGACTTGTAAAGATGTGCTGACAGCCCCTGTTTATCCCACTTAATAAGAGCTGCTAAAATGTTCGCTAATTAACGGGACAAATATGAGAGATACATGTGATGAAGTCAACATGATGAACCTCCATTACATAGTATCTACATGGTAAAGAAGATTGCAAATGGTGTTGAAATCAAGCATCTCCGTGACTGCGCAGACATTAGCATTAATTCATGGTTTACCATATGTTCAAAAACAGATAAAGATGCATTTTTACACTAATTTCTTTCAAAGTCACTTTCAAGGATCTTTATATGGCAAGGCACATATGCTCAAGCCTGTGTGTGAAGCATCACCGTCAGAACTTATTGATTTTGATCTTTTTTTGTTGGTTTCTTCTTTTGGCAACATAGTCACATATCCATCTCTCACGATCGCTACATTGAGGTTGGGAAACATATGGCGAAGCACCAGAGTGACTGTAGGAACAGATGCTTTTGGTTAATTGAAATGCATTTGATCTTGAATGATTAGTGTCCATCAGAGCATTTCCTTGTTTGGTGTCCTAATGATCGGGCTGCTGTGACAGCGTGTTTCCTCATGCTGATTTTATGGGAAATTTATCCACACACCATTACCACTTCCAGATCACTGATGTCAGCATTGTAGGTCAATTTCTGAGTAGCATCAGCTCGTCTGGATACGCAGAGAACAACACTGTTCATTCAGCAACATCAGCGCTGTGTGTTTAGCCGTCACATTAGCCACTCAAAACAAAAGGGACCAAGTTGGCTACATTTGTTTGGTTTGTTTTGTTTTGTTTTGTTTTGAGAAAAATACTCTGTGCTGCCCTCACTTTTGCTTGACCTATTCTTCAAAGGTCAGCAGTAGCCAAGTTCCCAGGCTTAAAGTAGATGATGGGCCAGTGGATTCAAGGCAGAGCTACTTAGTTCAGCAAGTCAGTATTTTATTTTATTTTAATTAAATTAAATTAATTTAATTTAATTTAATTTTATTTTATTTATTTTATTTTATTTTATTTTAATTAAATTTAATTTAATTTAATTTAATTTAATTTAATTTTATTTTATTTTATTTTATTTTATTTTATTTTATTTTATTTATCTATGATGGCCCTATGACTCAAACAAGCACATAGACTCTTCATACACGCTTATAGGTTAAAAATAACTCCTCTATTTTTATTCTTTAGTTAAAACTACCAAAGCATGAGGGCTCATTTTAGATTATGATGATTCCACACCTTGCTAATGTTCAGCACTAATGCAGGAGTACAAAGTTTGGCGGTGGAGGAAGAAGAGGTAAAGGAGCATATATCAAATCAGACTTAACTACATTGATTTGAATTTATCATCCTATTACCGACCTACCTGCTGTTATGGACGGTTTTATTTGCTGCCTGGAAACCATCCTGAAACCAACCAATGTCTTTTCTTAACCTTAACCCAAACCTTCAAACAGTTAAAGATCCCGTGCTGAGCGCCCAAAGGCTAAAAATGTAGCTCTCGTTAAAAGAAAAATCTGGAAAAGGTCAAGAAATTTGTGATGAAAGCCTCAAGGTTTAAATATTAGCACATTTGCTGACATGGCCAGAATAAATTGGTTTACACAGATGAATGCACTGGAAAAGCTCATCCTTTAAACTGAAACTGAAACAGTTAAAGGTTCTGCTTAAAAAATTCTCTTTTCTGGATTTGACCGTGCTGTTGGTTAGGGAAGGCTCATCATTCAGGTTAAAATAATTACTTTGATTTAAAAAAAAAAAAAAAAAAAAAGAGGGAACAGATTAACCAGTATTCTTCAGTGTCATGTGTTTATACTGTTCGTTTATTATACGATTATTATACGATTATTACAAAGATATTGAGGTGAACATGCTCAGCCGGCATTGTTGTATTATTGTGGGCTTCACACTTAAATTAGTGTGATGCTTTGTTGGTGTTGTGTTGGTGTTGTTTTATTATACAGAGTTGAGGGTTTTTTTCCCTTAAAAATGTGCCGCTGTCTGCTGAAAGACATCAAAAGGACAACGTTGACCAATGCTGCCAGCTTCTTTTGAAAGACAAAGCTCCAACAGGAGAGTGAAACGGAAACAAAAGACAGACTCTGTAATCATCTAAATGGCAAATTATCAATTTATAACAGGTAATTTCATTGAAATATCCAACGTAGGATTTGCTCATTAAGCCTTTTAACTGATACAGCCAGCATTTATATCATCGTTTCTGACATGGAAGAGGTGGAGCGTGATATAGCAATTAGATAAAGTGCGAAAGACTTCGAAGGCACTAACAGTTTTCACTCAGTTTTCGCAGCATCCCTGCTGGGCTCAGTATCATCAAAACTGAGATTGGTATCAAACCATAAAGAAAATGAAATATCATCAGAATCCAATTTTTCAGTTACACAACTGATCCGTCGCTATCGACAAATGTTCAGCTTACTGATACTGATTTGTGAAGAAAATTAGGTTGCTACCAAGTGAGTTTTAAAAAGACACAAACAGCATACGCAAGACAGTTGCTGTTCCATTTTAATCATTCTCACTTTAAGCCTTCTACCAACATCAAAGACAGTGTTTGGGGCAGAAGTTCGACAGATATCTACAGATCAGAATGAAGCTGACGCTGATTTGCAGGAGGAATATTCCTGCCGAACGGTAATTTGGTGTTTCATTTCTATATTGGCTGTGACCTCCTGCCTCTCGTGCTTTTGAAATGCTCATCTGATTGCAAAGGTCATGCAGAAAGAAGAAATTATGGTCTGCAAGTTCTCCAAACATGTATAAGACTATACCTGCTTCCTGTTTCATCGGCGAATGAGAGGGCCTGCAGCAGAGTGTCGTCTGCAGTGGTTTTGTTTTTTAATTTTTTTAAGCACGTCTCTCTAAAATTTTAGTTCAGACTGTGCACTTTTCTGTTTCACAGTGGTCATCAGCATCAGCTCCTTGTCATCTTGCTTTAGCACATTTACTTTAAAAAAAAATGTTGCAAACATTAAAATATTCTGACTTTATAGAATTTATAATAAAGTGCACTGCTGAAATGCACATCTAAGCAAACATCAGCTACATTAACACACTTCACCGAACAAAACTAAACAAAGCAAACATCGGCAGCTGTCCTTGGGCTTGCTTCAGGCTGGACAGAGGGGTAACCCAAAGACTCGGAAAGTGTGTAATGAGGATTTTACTGCTCGTGGGGACTAGAGGAAAACAGCAGTCTGCTGCCCTGGTGGCTTTTGCCGGGGATCAATGGTCATTAATCTTTCTAAAGAGACTCTGGCTGCACTTTTTAGGGCACAGAAGGATTGCTGACCCAAGTACAGGACGTCTTTCTGGGTCCAACAAGCAAGGTTTTCTATGTTTGGATGCCACAGCACTTCTCACCTGTCTCAAAGTAGAGCTTAAGGTGGTGACAAAGAACTGCAGCCAGGACACGCCATGACGTTATTGCTCCTTTCTGATTTGTAATTATACAGGAAAAGTTTTGGTGTTTTTTTCATGCATCTATTTTTCTGCAATTCATCAGATGTCATATAGCAGTTTACTGTTACTGACACTCCACTGCATTGTGTCTTCAGCTACTTTAGAGGCTAAATAAACCATATATAATGTGCATAGTATGTAAACTAATTCCTTCTTGTCCATATAATATAATTTCCTAACAGCGGTCTACTACGGCTCAATTGGTGCAGAGCTAGGTGTCTGTGGCACCTTATGGAATAGGTCATTGCAACTCCCTAGGCAGCTACAGCCCGCCTCAAGCTGGGCAACCCATAGCCAGCAGTGTGCTGCCTTACCACAGTCCAGGAACTGACAGTATGTTGTCTCTCCAGCTCTGCTCATCAGCCTCATTAGTCCTTATGAAACTCTGATTGCTCTGCAGAAGGGGACCACAATCAGAAGATAAAAGCTCATTCTTGGTTTCTTTCATGTCAGTATGAGTGGTGATCATAACACTTGGCCAACCTTTTGGGGCTATTTTGGCTCTGGGAGAATGAAGCAGACTGGATATTGGCTGCTGGAGTTTTGGTCTCTGGAAACACCCTAAATTCAAGCACTAGGACTAGCTTGAAGTTATTCTTAAAATGAGCGCCAGCCTAATAAGTGTCAGGCTCAGACACAGCTAACAGACTGCTCAATATGACAAAGGCCACTTCTTAGAATGCAATAAGATGGAATTACATATTTACTACAGAAATCTCTTCCAGACCCATCCAAACATGGGAATGCTTCAGGGACACTCTCTATAATGCTTCCATGTCCACCTTGAGCAAGAAGGCCTGCAGGTATCCAGACTGGTTTGAGGTTCAGTCTGCAGAAGTGACATCACTGAGGGGAAGAGAAACCCCCTGTCTGTAAAGTAAGCTTGTCCTATTGACTAAACCTGCAGCCCACTCTAAGTAAACATCAGTGGTGTGCCAGGCAATGCACCACTGGCTATTAGTTCAGGCTCTGCTCCCAGATATGGATCACAGCTGAAACAGGCAACTGAAGGGGGATATATCATGAAGTCAAGTAGGCAATGGGTCTGTAAGAGAAGAATATTGACCTTTTGAATTCTGCTTTAAGACGGTTTATCCAGAAACAGGCACAACCTAGTGCACTACTCCAAATTATCTATACCTAGGATAACACGGTGACTGAACATTTCTTCAAGCTGACACATCCCTGCCTACACTGGAAGCAGAACTGAGTCCCAAACCCCACAAAAAGTAAATGCTTTTCAAATGCACTGCCTCTCATCCCCTGGCATTAAAAATTGCCAAACATCACCATCCTGGAGGAAGTACATCCAGGTAAAGCAGACACACATGCCTGGTCACATAGTGCGAATGAACTTCTTTCTGCGCCTCCCTTTAGGAGTAAGCTGCTTCCATCTGATCCTATCCCTAGCACCCTCTTTTGTCACACCAACCCTCTCCATATCATCCTTCACTACATCCATGAACCTCCTTTGAGGTCTTCCTCTTTTCCTCCTGCCTGGCAGCTCCATCTTCAGCATCCTTTGTCCAGTGTATCCACTATTTCTTCTCTGCACATGTCCAAACCATCTCAGCTTTGCCTCTCTTTGTCTCCAAACTGCTCAATCTGAGCTGTCCCTCTGATGTACTCATTTCTGATCACTTCCATTGAACATTTTCACTAATATCTGTTTGGGAAAGCAACCCACAGACAGACTCTGGGATGAATAAAAGTTTCACCAATAGAGGATCCTCCAAGTTTGAAGCGACAGTGGAGAAAATCCCCATGCCTGAAAAATAAACCAGCTCAAACTTCACCTATGCCCAATGTGCTGTCACTTCCTAATTGGCTTGTAGAGCCACCCCCAGTGCTGTACCAAAATCACCATTCAGAGCACAACTATATATTCTTCTAAGACATAGTGAAGCCTATTATATTATAATAATTGTATAACAGTGTCATGAGCCAAAAAGCTGGTTTCATGTTTATATTTCATGTACATTAGACCAATAATCTCAACTCAGCTGCACATGTGTTATAGTTTTTAATACATTTTCAGTACTATAATTCCTCTGGCCGTTAGTAATATTACTGAAGCACGACAACTGAGCAGAGACATAAATATATTCCTTCAAATGCAATTACGTAATGCATAAAATTACTGATAAACACTTGGGAGGAAAAAAAACAGACCTCCCCACCGCTGTGAAGTATATTTGAAGAGTACTTTTCACTCTCAAGTTTAATGACATGAAAGTAGTGTTTAATAGTTTAATGAACTTGCTCATACAGTATAATGCCCGTGTGATTTAGCCACCCACACAAGACTTTCACAGAGCAGCTAATGTGACATTATAAAGAATTATAGGCAGCCATGTGTGTAAAATAGAGCCGTCGTAGACAAAAGACATAGCAACTATATTTTATACTGTCTCGCCAATATTACTGTAATACAGCATGGGATATTATACTGCATGTGACATTGTACCATTAATGTAAGCATGCAGCCTTTCTCAGTTCACATCCTGCTGAATGTTTTACTGTAGTCTTCTCAATAGAGACAAAAATGTTCAATGTTATAAGGAGATCTTCTTTTTTTTAATTGGCACGAGACTCTCAGTTGAATAACTAAACGCCCGTCAAATTAGTTAATTTATTTGATCTTTTTGCCACTGTACAAAGCTGCATTTTATGGACACAGACTGTAAATACAATCCAGACATTGCCAACAGGCGCAGTACTGCGTGACTGGAGTCAAGGGCACTTAGTGACATGATACTAATAGGGGTTGGCACTAAAACATAAAAAATACAAACACATTTAGTTAAGAGAGCTTCAAGGATCTCATAGGGCAAAGCTGTAACTCTTTAATCTATAACCAAACAACAGCATCAGTGCTTATATGGAACGGGGAATATGAGGTTTTACCTCATAAATTCAGTGGAATGGTGAAAAAGGCAATATAAAAAATGAGAGATTTCTCTCAGTCTTGCAAGCTTTTTGCACCAAGTGATGGCATTCTTGCTTGACAAAGACATGCAGTATTTCCCTAATAAATTCTGCTAATTGTTTACAGTACAAACTACATAGTAGTTCTCATAGTATACCGTTAAATCCAAATACACAATAAAAGTATACTTCTGTTAACTTATTGTGACCTTGAATGTTAATGAAACTGCTCCTCTACTGCTGAACATTACATTGTGGAATAATAAAACTCCAAAACTTAATGTATTAAGTTTGCATTTTATCTGCTTTTGTTGTACCATCTTGCCAATATTACAGTAATACACCATGGAGTATTATGCTGCATATTACACTGCATATACTGCGTATGAAAGTACCTTTTGTTGTGGCTTGTTTATGGAATTAGGACACCTCTTAAGAACTATACACTGTTAGACTCTGTTGCTTTGAGCTAAATGCTAATGTCAGCATGCCAGAATGGTGATAATGCTGGCATGCTGACATTATACACAGTAAAATGGGCAGTGTTAATACAACACTAAAAGAGTCAATTTTAACACTGAGCCAGTGAACATATGGTCC
>JAVDPK010045988.1:0-21663 GCA_034780415.1 Cichlasoma orientale
AGAGAGAGAGAGAGAGAGAGAGACAGAGAGAGAGAGAGAGAGCCAGAGATAAGCACAACATATCACTGAAGAGGGAAGAAGGGGGAGAGATAAGGAAAAGAAAAGCAGTGTATCTAACGGTGGGGCCTTGCACACTAAATTATTACATCCAGATTCATTCCATTAGTTTTAGAAAAAATGTGACATTTTTTCATTTATTTGATGTAAATGGCAGAGTAAAGTCCAGACAGCAGCCTCATATTAAAACCGTCAACACACTGCCAAAAAAGACAAGCAAAAAATGTACAGATTTGTAAAGGTCAGGAGGAAGAAAATAGCTTACTGCCCCGGACTAAAGCAGTAACGCCGGCCAGTTAAAAGACCTTCTGTGCAACTACTTTTGACAAATGTGCTTTTCGACTGTCACAAAAAGGAGCCACTTCTGATCTCTGCTGCATCACACGCGCTGCCTTAAACACACGCAGGCACTAATGGACGTAAACATGTGTCGTGAACTACATGCACACATAAAAATACTGTGTGAATATCACATAAACTCACTTGTTCAAGGACAAAGTCATTTTACACACCCGGCCCCGCCCCCTCAACCTCATTCCTCAAACACACACACAAACACACACACACACACACACACACACACACACACACAGTCTGGGTACATTGCAGTAGACGGCAGAAGGATGGAATGACAGCATGAATTAAATGAAGGTGAACGACGGCTTCTCCAAGCCCCCCACCACCACCACCAGCGCTCCCCTCCAAGCTGTCTCTCCTCTCATTCTACTTGATCTCACTTTTTATTCATTCATTCTGCCTCCATTTTCCAAGTGCTCCTTTTTCACTCTCTACTTTCATCTCTGACCTCACATCTTCCCTTCATCTTTTTTCCCTTCTCCTCTTCTCTCACCCCCTATCTCACATTCACTTACCTTCTCTCTCCATTTCGTAATTTCCTGCTTCACTGCCTCTGCAGTCTCTCTCTCTCTGACACACACACCTAGACACATACTCACACACAGAAAAATGCAGTCTCTCCCATCATTGCACTCACCTGAAGTAACACCACATCCTTCTTAATGTGCCAGCAATTTCTAAACTCTTCCTTCCACTTCTCCTTTGTGTGACCCCCATCACAGACTCACCTAATCTATTATCCACTAAATTATCTTCCTCTCACTTCCTCTGCCTCCAACAAAAACATAACTCAAATACACAGACAAATACAGCTAAGATGATTAAGATATGCCAAGAGTACAATTCAATCAAATCCCAATCCAATCTCCCACAATATCATTACAAGCTGATCTAAAAATTGTGAGCACCTGCAGTTCACGTGAACAGATACAGAATAAAACTTTGAGAAGAGAAAAGGATGATTAACTGAGCGTACCCTGACCATACTGGGTGGTGTCTATCAAGTGCAGTGAAGCGCTCCCACCAAGCCCACTCTAGGCGGGAGAGGAAGGCAATTTATGTCCGTCAAAGAGCTGGCCTCCACCTAGGGGACAGGATGTGGTGAGAACTGAGAGCTATGGCCTGCATCCTAAACAACTTCATGAGCCCTGCACTCAACATGAGACTCGAATACAGTTCTTCCTGAGAAGGCCCGATTGTTGAATGTCAATACAGCAGCTGTCCTGATCTCTAAAAACGCTCAGGTAAGTTCACTCAGATGCTTGGTCAGAATTTTATTGCTGTTTACTTATTCTACCATAACCTGTGAATTTAATTTCTAATTTGTTGAGTTAAAAAGGTTTGCATAGTGGCTTGTGTTAAAAAATTATTATTTTATTTTGGTAAAACATGTTTATGTTTCTCAATGCAAGATAACAAAAAAGTATAATTAGGTATTGATATAGAAATGTAGGTTTAGCATTAGCATTGCCATCAAAATAAATGTGAGAGTAACCATATGTGCAGTACCATCCTAATTATCTCACAATTACATTGCTTACTTGCTGATGATTAGCATGTATAATATGTACCATGTTATCCATTTTTTGCACATTAGCAGGTAAACGTTTAGCATTTAACAAAGAGCAGAGCGGTGGTTACTGAAATGCCATTTGTTCTGCATGAACCAAAGTATTGGGCAGAAAGACATTTTCAAATGATGATGGTATTAGTTGAAAAGTTAGTTATTTTATTCTGTGGGGAAGATAAACGCATAGAACTGCACAGGACTGCAACTTATAAGATGCAGCCGAACTGGCAGGTAAGAGTGGATTTCAAGAACAAGCATTTAATTGGTCCCAGTTGCAGACACATCAGTATATAAGTATTGCTGCGCACTTAGTCAAATGGTAATGCCATTTATGCATTCTGTATTTATGCAATGTTAATTTATTCTAATATACAGTCATTTGAAAAAAAAAAAAAGCCTTACTGCCTCCAGGAATTAAGAGGGTAAGTAGCAGCCAGATGCTGCTAATCAAATGCACTTGATTAACCAGAAATTTTGGCAGTTTGCTAGTCTGTAATAATTAACATAATGCCAATGAGGAAAGGCATCAGCAATGATCTTAAAGAAGCAATTGTTGCTGCCCATCAATCTGGAAAGGGTTATAAGGCCATTTCCACACAGTCTACATAGAAAACACTCCAGACATTTGCCAATATTCCCAGGAGAGCACATCCTAGAAAATTCACTTCAGTGCTCAGAGAAACTGCAAATAACCCAGGAGCTACATCTCAGACTCTAGAGGCATCTCCAAAAAGAACATGGCAGCACAGCTTATGTTTGCAAAGTTACACGCAAGTAACAAACCACAAGACTTCTGGAACCTTTGGACAGATGAGGCTAAAGTGGAGATGTCTGGACATAATGCACAGTAGCACATTTGGTGCACAATAACAAATTACATAATTATTCCATTGGTAGACACTAAAAATGGGCCCCACATACCCGAATGGCACACAAAGGTGAAATAATTTGAATATTTAAAGATTAGAACCCGTTAAGGACCAGATGATTTTCAGCTCGGCTGTTTCGAAGAAACAGTCGAGCTATTGTCGTAGCCTTTGTGTCTGCGTCTTTTCCACAAAAACCTTAACATTGACCATAACTCGAGAACATTCAAGCTAAACCACTCAAACTTCACGCAATAGTTCTCTGTCACAAAGGCTATATTCTGACCAGGGGCCATAAGGGTCATGTAATTTTACTTATTTATAATGTTGGTCATAACTTCTATTTTTTTTATCATTGCCCTGTATTTTTCTTTTTCTAAACCATTTTTTTCACACTTGAATGCACTCTACCTTACAGTATTACTTCTCAAATGAGGTACTTGCCCATTACCTTGATCTTCAAATGACCTCGACTGTCTACAGTAATTTTTGACATTAACTTTAACACTGGTCATTACTTTTTTCCTATATTGACTTTACTACAACAGCGCTTTTAACTTTTTGCCCTTTAGTCTGTATATTCTGTCAGCTTACTTTATGACATTTACTAAATTTGAAGCTAAATGCGATATACTTTATGTAAAAAGGTAGTTGTGTGCAAACCTGGTAGCAGTGCCGCATGTTTGAGTGTTTGTGAGTATTGAGTGTGTCCTTGACCTTAAGTCAAAGTGTTTCCTCACTTTATTGTAGTGGAGTAGACCAGGTTTGAATACTCAGTAGTCAAGTCATTAGTGCAGCAGTAACAGCTATGTAGCTAGCCTGAGTTTTTACTTAGTGTTTGCTGTTCCTACAAACAGAGATAACTTTTTATATTGCTCATGGTTAATATTTTCACCTGCAGGGATATTACCACAGTCCTTGACAGCAGAGGCACATGAGATGAAAGGCTGCCAGTGTGTCTAAATTAGCTGCTGTACTATGAAGAGCACCATCGATAAGAGTACTTACGCTCTTATTGACATTGATAAGCAGTATCAGTACTTATATAAGAACAGATAATATCCTAATGATACCCCCTTCCTAGAGGTGGATGACTGTAACAAAGATCAACCTACTATACAGAGTGGCATTGGGATTCTTACAACTACTTTCAAAAAGGTTTATCTGCCCAAAATGAACAACTATTGTGTGAAACATTGCTTTAGAAATATCAATTTCACTTTGAATTACAGAATAGGCAGTGGTGAGTGTTTCCAAGAAGCATCCCCATCAATCAGGCTACTTAATAAAATGCCCTTGCCTGTTAGAATATAATAAATTGATGCCTTAGCCATCCCTCTTGAGGAAAAACAATGACAGCAATATTACGTCTGAGTAGCTGCTGTGATGAAGTAGTCAATATGAAATCAAATAAATTTAAAAAAAAAATCTGAGCAGTGCTGTTTGAAACCCAGGAACACTATCTGCTCCTGTCAGTGTACTACAGCCCGCTTGAAAAAGACTTATCTGTGATTTACTTGATCACAATTCCTGCACTGAAAATTTCTGTCACTATCTCCAGGCGAAATCAGAAGAAAGAAGAAGAAGAAGAAGAAAAAAAAAATCAATGCTGGCCTCTGCTGCCTAGGGTACCCTTCAGAGATCTTAGGGGATAGAAGACGATCGATCACTTCATCAATGTACTGTAACTTCAGACGCAGGAGAATAAAGGCTTTTTTCTGAAGATGAGAGAAGGGGTTTTGCGGTTTGGCACACAAGGTCAGGGATAACAGTTGAATACTGATAGCTATATTAGTCTAGCAATACCCATGTTGACATATACACATTTTCTTTAAGGTCATTTCTTTTTCAACCACCTTAAGTGTCATGAAGTGGTAGACTTCCTGACATATAAAAAAAAAAAACCCAAACAAAAACCACACACACACACACATATGAAATCATGTGCATTTACACTTTAATATAACCACACCTATATACACACACACTTAGCACCCCATCTTCCCCTCCCTTCTCGGGGCCAAACAAGCACTATCATCCTTCAATGTCAGCTCATCGATTGATCTGCTGCTTAAGCCCCTGCCGTGAGTCGGCATCGGTCAGATACAAAGCCACACAGGGCAATTCATCACTGAGCCCCAAACGCTTAGTTTGACAGTCAGAGAGGGAGAAAGAGAGGGAGAGGAGAGGCTGATAGGAGTAGACGGAGAGGAGATGAAGCGAAAAGAGAGGAGCAAGAACAAAAGAGCAAAGGGAAGGGAAACGCCAACAGAGAAAGAGGGACTGATGTGAAAAGACCTGAGGGTCTTGACCCCAGAAGACCTCTCAATCTGTAAAATTTCTAAGCCTTATGATTAAGCCAAATGGTAGCCTAAAAAAGGCCACTTTTGTTCACGGCGGTTAATAAAAGGTACTTTATATTGTGCTGAGAGACAGAGAAGAAGAAGGAGTGCATCGCTGACCTTCTGAGGCTGGAATTCAGAAAGCATGACGCAGGTGGCGCCCACCCAGAGCGGGCACAGCAGCTTGTTAACGATACCATGCACGTGGTGGAGTGGCAAGGTGTGGAGGATGACATCATCTTTGGACCACGCCCATTCTGAAACCAGACACTGGACCTGAGGGGTGGGAGAGAGTGGGGGGCTGTCAGCATGTCATACTGTCTGTACAATAAATGCTCTCAGTCAGCTTTCACTGTTGCAGACATTTGTTACAATGATATCCTCTAAGCTGTCATTTGATGCACTAACAATTGATTTTTGTAACTTATTTGAATTCTTCACCATTGTTATGGTATGCTCTGAAAGCAGGCGAGAGGAGACCGAAAACAGTGGGGTTTAAAGGTTTTGTCGTGTGTGTGTGTGTGTGTGTGTGTGTGTATGCTTACTGTGCAAGATAAATATATGTACACTTCCTTACAAAAGTATTGGGACAGTGAGGCCAATCCCTTTATTGTCAGTCGCATGTTCCAATGCTTTTGCTCACAAGAAAAATGGGTGGGTTCAGACAAAAGGTGTTATCTTCTGAACTGATCTGAACTCAGATCCAGATGTAAATATCTGAAATAAAAGCTGAGATGTTGATCTTTTGTCTCATATTCATCTTTGAATATCAAATTAAAACGTTTACAGTCTACAGCAAAAATACGTGTGTGTGTATATCAATCGTTGCATTAGGATTTCCACGTCTTCACAACTGTGATCTTGATCCTTGTATTGCATTTGCATATATTGCATTGTGTTAAACTCGAGAAAAATAACAACAACAAAAACAACAGTCACCTGATTTTACTGTATTTTATGCTTGTGTGACGCAGTTTTCCAGCTAATTTCCTACTTTTGGAAGAATGAGGTCTGAGAATGCCAAGAAAGCCCTGTGAACCTGGTTACAGCCAGAAAGCACAACAACACTAAAAATCATTATAACCTAACCTACTACACTCCACTGAGGTGCCTGCTGGTGTAGAAATCTGTCTACGCCTCATCAACATTGATTTCTCAACAAACGGAGCATAAATAATAGTCAGCATACTGTAAAAAGAACAACAAATTCTGATGTTTATCCATGATCGTTTGCTGCTCTTAATTAGGGTAGCTTGGCTTGCTCATTTTTTACAGTTATTTAAAGAAAAGAAAGAATATCAGCTCAAAAGTCCAACATATACAGTTAGGTCTGTAGGTTTTTGGACACTGACAATTTTATAATTGTCTCTGTACACCACCACAGACTTTAAGCTTTAACTGAAGGGGTTAACGTAAAGTAGTCCCCCATTTTTTTCAGAATTTAATATGCAATTCTGAAAAAAAAGATGAAAATATCTATTTTAAATATGCAGAGTAAACATTTTGTTAAAGTTAATCGTAACTGTAGCTAACTATAAAGAAATTGCATTAAAATGCACTAGAGCTACATCATTTCAAGGTATTATATTTATACACTTAATTCATTCTCATTTCATTCAGTCATTTTACACTTTCCATAATTCTCTTTTTAGTTTGATTTGTTCAAACCGTGACCTTTTTAATTATTTTATTCTTATATGATGCTAAAACATTGAAAGTCAAAACATTTCCTATTTTCGCTCTAATACTGAAATAATTATAAAACAGTACAAATAAGAACCTGCTTAGAATTAGAAGGTTGAAATGGCCTCAGTCATGTGAACAATACAGACACAAGCCTCTGTGTGTATCTGTGGTATCATATGGTTAAAAAAACTAACAAGAAAACAAACAAACAAAAAAAAATCCCCACAGCATTACTACATTAATTATATTAAAATATTTCAAGGGCTAAACTGTGTGAAACCACCATCACCATCACCTAAATAATACCTTTTGATTTCACTGTTCAAGAACAGCTAACTTAATATTCAACTTATCTATTATTGGTTATATTGGCAAAAACCTGTATCTGTTTTTTTTGGGTTTTTTTTTTAATGAAAGGACTCTTTACCCACCCCAGCAGACATATAGGACTGCCTGATTAGCACCATTCCTCTTTTTTTCAGTTGTGCTTCCTGAATAATCACTAATTTATGCCATTAAAGACCGCCTGAAGTTTTTCTGCGCAATTTTAAGTGAAACTCACCTACATGTCCAGCAGTGTGGAAAATTAAAATCACTCTAAGAGGAGGCAGAACTTCATCTGAACCTGGTTGTGTCTGGAAAATTGAGTGAGCGAATGATTAAGTGAGTCTGTCTGTTTTTTGTGGGTTTTTCTTTTCTTTTTTTGAAAGGCAGAATCAGGTTTTTAAATGGCTGTAATGAATGTAATTATTAAGCTGCGCTGCGTCCATGTTGTTGTGCATGATGGTATTTAAAGGGTGACAAACAACAGACTTTTCCACATTGATTTAAACGGCTGCTGGTTTGTGCTCTTACTTTAAATACGTACTCTTTGAATCATTAAACTCACTCTGATGCTGATGTATATGAATGTAGCAAATAGATCACGGAACCTGACTGCCTGAGCAACACAACGCAAACCAAACAACTTTAAGCTACAAATCTCCGTAGTTACATGGGAAACTTTTTCTCGGATAGCCTGCACTGTACTTATAATAATATTCTGTTTTTCTATAAACTCACACTCATAGCTAAAAACATAAAATTGCTTAAACAGATGCACTTCTGCAGTTTAATGCCAAACAAAATAATTCGTCAGGCCTTCCGTCAAATTGATTTTTTTTTCAACTAAATGAAGCTTAATTAATATTTTTCCTTGTTTAAAATGACACATTTTTTCAGTTGTATAAATAGAACTGACTTTACTGAAGAAAAAAATGGAAATCTTGCATTCATTCCTTTAAAAAGTGTCACATTTGCAAGTGATAATTAAGATCTCTTATAATAAGCCTTATAATTTGGTATTATGTATTAACTGTTGTTGTTAGGGAGTTATACACCAGAAGAACATAAATAAAAGTAAATAAATAAAATAAAATAAAAATATAAACATTTAATAAATAACTCATATCAAACTGCTTTTAGTTGTACGTTTCCATTACTTGCTGTAAACCATCAACACACTGATAAAAGGTCTAATTTAACAAAGCCTGTATACAGAAGTTGTTTTATCCTGACCTTTTAGTCAGCTTAAGACTGAAGCACCTAACAAAGACCTCTGAGTCTATGACGAAAAAAAAAAAGCTGCAAAATAATTTACTTGTAATTAATTAATGTAATTATTAAGACATAATTTACCATGGCTTGGATGCTGCTGTGTGTATGCAGAACTCCTTTGGGTCGCCCTGTTGTTCCACTGGTGTAGACGATCATAGCTGGTCGATCAGTCCAGTCTGTGACGGCCGCCTCCTTCTCTTGTGAGTCTTCCTCATATAAAGCTCCCAGGTTAGAAGCAGGGGGCAGTTTCAGACACGGTAGCCCCAGCTTCTTTGCCAGGGGTTCAAGGGTTTGAGCGTATGGATCCGCTGCCACCAGCAGTGAAGTCTGGGAATCTGAAATTATGTACTCCAGTTCTGCTGGTGGGTGTTTTCGGAAGAGTGGCACCGCTGTCCCACCACTCATCCAAGTGGCCCACTGCGCCACTGTATAGGAGGCATCATTAGCACACAGGAAGGAGATGCGTTTTCCTGCCAGACCTCCAAAGTCTGAGCTCAGGGCTGTACTGATTCTATTTGCTAGACCTAAACTGCTGCAGTACAGCTGCTTGTAACTGTGGCTACCACTGCTGTCTATGATTGCAAGCTTTTCGCCATACGCTGGAGCTCTGGCAAATACTGGCTTCTGGTTTAGCCTTGACGAAGGTGCTGTAGTCCATCTATGAGTCCTTCTCGGACCTGCCTCTCTCAACAGCCATTGCCCTGGCTTTGATGGAAAATAACTTTTAGAAAAAGCAGGTTTCCAGTGAGGTGAAGTCCACTTTAAATAGTGGCAGGCAGAAGCTATACACCCTGGCAGCATGTTTGACTTTTAGTTGCTCATACTCTTCGCAGTAAGAAGCTCGTCATCAGTGTCTCACATCTGCTCATAGGGAATATCTGTGGGTTGACATATGAAAGCGCATTTGAGCTTAGTTTGATGAAGCAGCACACACAGACTGACATTAAAAGCCAAATCTACAAGATTCAATTTGAAATTGTGAAATTGGCTTCCCAGCTTTGAGTTTTTCTTGGCCTGTTGGTCAACTGCTACTCATACAAAACAAGCTATTTGATAACATAAACTTGATAAAAAAAATAAATAAATAAATAACGGTTTAACTGAGCAACAATGGAGAGTATCTGATTGTCACCAATGTCTATGAATTCTTCATATATTATTTCCAAAATAATTACAGGAAGGTTGACGATCACTGAGAAATGACTGTCAAAGGCAGAGTGTTGGAGAGGTTAGGGTTGGGTACTTTTCAGGGTACTGACCGAATTACATTGGCACCACTGAGCACCATTTCAATCTGTGGCAAACTTTGGTACCAGAGCACATCTGGGTTGGAGGAAGAAAGAAAGCGAGGCCATGTGACATCACTCCTATGATGTGTTGAAGAACAACAAACACACAGGGCAATGGCAGCGTAGTGTGGTTAGATTTTTCAAAAATGACCGCAGGCAATACTCTGCACTGCAACACTGAAACACATCTACGCTGAGGAAACATTTGGTCAAACACAAAATACGTCTAAAAGCTTCAGAATGCACCATATTTGATAGTCTGAAAAACACAGCAAGACCTGCAGCTAACTGTAGCACATTAGTCACCAACAAATAAGGCGTTAAACCCACAGATGATGATGATGATGATGATGATGATGAAACTTTTAGTGAGACAACAGCTTCATCATCATCTTCTTCAGGTGATTAGCTACTTGGATAAGTTGTTGTCAGAGGGCTTTTTTCACTGTGTTGGCTGACATTTTAACGTGGAATTTTTACACTGGCTGCACTGAAATTTCGTATCAGCATGATATTTACAGTAAACAAACACATTAGAAAGTGTGCCCGAAACCTTAGTGTGTAAGCCAATAATAGCCCAATGCTACTATTCAATATTCTATGACGCAAATACCGTTACAGTCATGCCCACATCATACATAACTGTATAGCACAATGTACATAACTTTAGAGTTATATATATATTAATTTTATTCCTGCATGCTAATTTTATTTTATTTATCTTTCTATTTTTGTATTGCAACATCCGGTGTGGGCAGCAAAGTAAGAATTTCATTGTACAGGGAAACAATGTTTCTACACTGTGCATTTGACAATAAAAGCTTTGAATCTTTGAATCTTTAAAGGGCAGAACTCATTCACACAACAGTCTGACACAAATACACAGTGAATCCTAACTTTTGTACTCTATATAGTTAATGATTTATGGGTCATGCCATGTCAGCTGACCAAATTACAAGTCTTAGAATATACACTCTGAGACTGTGGAGGCTGCCTGTAAACAAAAATCTGATTTATTTTTTCAAAAATTCATTTTGGAAAAGTGATGCAGACCACCATCACAGATTTTGGATACATTACTACCGGACACAAAATCTTTCTAGAAAAGAAAAAAATGAAGTTGTCTGATTATGTCAATTTTTTTGTCGCTATGAAAATACTTTTTTTTTAAATTTCCAAGCTCTAATCTCTTTAGGATACAGTGCTGAACAAATTTATTAGACCACCTGTCATAAGAACAAGACAACAAAAAATATTTTAGAAATCTGTCAAAAACTTGTTTAAAAGAGGCAAATAAACTAAATTCACCTTTTTTTTTTACACCCAAATTTGGGTCAGCAAACTGGACTTCACTGAGAAGTCAGAAATTGATCAAGCATAACATTCAACCACTAAAACTAATTATCCTGTTCAGGAATGCAAATAAATAACTGTAATTTGGCATTTTAATCAAAAGATAATAATGTGCTCTCTGATTTTGTTTTCTGCGTTTTTGTAAATAAGTAAATATGAAAATTACTGGATAAGAACATTTCTGGAAATTACCAATACTGTTCATTTAGGGTAGCTGTGGCATAAACCTTACATTGGGTGGTGGTCTAATAAATGTGTTAAGCACCATATCCTTCAGATATTATCATTTGAATAGTTTCATGGTATACAGCGCATCTCATGTATGGGAATCTGTGTTGCACATTTCAATCCACCTTTTGAAACTGTTCTTAATACAGGTCTTCAAACGCTGAGCGTCTTATTGAATTTCAGCCACACTTTTGAAATTCCATATTCCTGAAGTCACAGTAGCATACATTTGTTCTATTTTTTTAATGAAATTTGAAAACAGCGCCACAGTTGCTCAGAAAAATCTGATTTCATCACAAAAATATGTTTACTAGCAAACGAATATCAGCAGTGAGCTAAAATTTGGCAGCTTCCCAATTAAGAAGTCTATGACTACCGTGTATTTATTTTTCACGGAAATCTGAAATGGTCAGACTTGGATTTCTTTTTCTTTCTCAGATTTGGTCAGTTGATGTGGAGCTTTACTAATACACACTAAGTATTTCACCACTGTTTTAAGCTTACTGCCTCATATTTTTTATCAAATGATTAAAACATCTTGAAACTTTTAAAGCGTTAATATAACCGACTCAAACAGCAATACCTTGAAGTTACCACTGCCGGAAATAACCTGTTCACTGCAGTCCAGGTGATGTTGACCGTCACTGTTTCTGACTTTATTTTCTCAGCCACACCGTGCAAAGTACATGCCCGCTTTTTTTTTCTTTTTTTTTTCGTCTACGAATACAACGATATCTCATAAATAACACCCTATTTCGTTGTGTACAGCTTTCTCTTCACCTTACCTACAAAAAAGCCGGCATTTCTTGTAGTGAAGGACAGTCCCACGGCATTAAGCGTCCGGGTTGAAACAATAATGGTTTAAACAGTTCCTGTCTCGTAAGTATACAGCAAAAAGGCAGATTCTGTGAAGTGGGGGACACTTTAAATATGCAGTTTTTTGATAACCCTAGTTAGATTTTAGATGATTTTTAATGATGTTACTTTAATAGTCTACCAAGTACTAAATTTACATAAAATGATAATAACACATTCAAAGAACAGGCATTATAAAGGATGGACATAGCAAGTCAAAGCCTATGGTCTTATCTCTGCCTATAACTGTACTGCTTTAAGCCTCAATTAATTCTGTATTTTTATAATAAGCTTCCCATTTTGATGATTAAAGGGGCAATGCAGTAATAAGAAACCTGCATATGTTTCATTTCAGGCTCACAACCAGCCAGTTTCAGATGATTAAATCCTTAATTATAAGTACAGTAGCATGATTTGTGTTTTTATGTCATCCTGTGGTTCTTAACTCAGCTTGGTGGTTGTTTCCATAACCTCCACCCACTTTTTTTAAGACCTGCAGATCCAGTGGAGAAGAAGCTGCTCACCAGAGAGCAGGACAGGGGAGGGGAGAATGGGATGTATATGCAGCTACCCCACACAGTGCTGTGCTTTAGATCACATGCCAGTCCCACCACACAGTGTGCCAACTAGCTTGGCTGGCTTCATCATCACAGTGCAAGTGGGCACATTCAGCCGCCAGCTGGCAGTCGCGGGCCTCAGATAAGAGAATGGTACAGACATGGCACACGTTCAAAAAGTTTTCACTTCCCTCCCCAAACCCCCTACACTGCAAACGAGGATGGCATATTCCTAAAAACTGGAGCCTTTGTTTCTGAGTGCTCCCCTCCACTCTCAGGAATAGTATCGTCAAAGACCACTCGTTCCCATTCGTGGGGAAAACGCTAGTGAAGGGAATGCTATGCTACCCCAGCAACTATTTAATTTTCAGAGAATCCTTTATCAGTAGGGCATTTACGCAGTCTTTAGTGTTTTTTGATGCAGATGGCGCTGCCACATTTTCGAAGGATTCAACCCAAAAAATGACTGAATGCCGTCTCTGATGTAACGAAATAAGGCGCAGAAGACCCATCTTTTTGGATTTGTTTCCTGGAAGTTGGCCACATCTTCGACATGCGTTATGTGGGGATGGGAATCTGAGCCAGAGATTTATTTACAACCACTGGTGCCATGCAGGGATGGATGAACAGGGGAGGATAATAAAGACATGTTTGTCATGAAAGGACGAGACATGGCTATCATAAGGAGTTACGCTTATGCTTATATAGCAAAAAAAGAGGGTTAGACACAGAATATAGTAAGGAGAAGCTGGCAGTGTGCTGCAGTGGCCTCCTGCCAGCACGCCATTCAGAAAAGACCACCTGAAAGGATCTCGCCACTGATGGGCAGGATGGCCGCAAGCAGGCGCCAACTCTCATCTTGGCAAAGGACGGCATCAGAGGAAAAGAGAAAAGAGGGGACCCCCCACTGATCTGTGAGAGAGGCTGAGATGGTAACACAAACCGTGGGGAGTACCCAAGCATGTGTCAGGTTGGCATCAATGTGAGAATGTCTTGGCAAGCGCTCCTTTCTCTCCCCTCCCACCCCAGCTCACACACAAACACACTGTTGCCCTGCTTGGAACACATGGTACATCAGCAGCGGCATCTGGCCACGCTGACTCCTGGCAGCTGCGCTTCGTCTTCGCCAGTTGGGAGTCTTGGCACTGCCACTTCATCAACTACCTGTGGCTCCTCCTGGGTAAAAAGGCGAGCGATGAATTATTCCGAGGCTGCAGCTGCAAACTTGACTTTCATCCAAGAGACTGGATGTAAACATATGACTGCCTCACGGAGCACATGCCACCCACATACTAACGCATGGTTGACAACGTGGCTTGTATCCTGCGCAAAGGGACTCGTGTGTCCTTGGGTGATGGCGTGGTTCGTGTGAGGTAAAAGATGAAGTCTTGACTGTGATCATAGCAGTAGACAACTGTAAGCTTTAGGTTGACAGGAAGAGGGTTTAAAGCTTCAAAATAACAAAAGTGCATTGAGAAAAAGACAAACGTAAGTGGCAGCAACACAACTTTCCGAAGGACGCTGGAATTTGCACTTCGAGGTCTTCATCCAGCAGCATCAACCTGCCTTATTGTTTTGGGAAATGGTGTTGGACAATCAAGTCAGAAGCCAAGGATTACCCTGAAAGAAGGTTTACTACCATTTTTATAATGAACAAATGAATGAGTGACCTTTCACCTTTACAATTACTGTCTTACATTCCATTTCTAATGGAAGTTCTGACAACTGAGGGCATTCGCCTGAGGCACTTTGAATTCATTTCAGGTGTGACACCACGGATGGACGGCAAAGTTAGGACAGATGGAGCTGAAGATTACCTCCAAATGCAAGAAGTCCCCAAAAAATCTTTGAGAAAGGTGTTCACAAAGACTTATCACATCTTGTTTTGGAAAGTCTGAGATCACAGTATTGTGTTTACCTTTTGTTTAATTCTCCATTATTTTAGTGGTATATTTTTTTTAATCATATCATCTACTGGTTATATTTGAACTGCATTTAATGTCAACTTGTCTCCATCTTTCCAACAATGTTTTCTGGTTCTGCTGCACTCTCGATTGATTTTTCTTGTACTGAGCACTTCATGGCAAAAACCCAAACGTTTCAGTTTATCCCAAATGTCAGCTCTTCTGCCATCCAACACTGGCAGTAGTGATCCAAAAAGAAAAAAAAAATTACAGCGTGTTTGCAGTGAACCTTGTTGAGTTTTAATGGCAATACGGGCACCCACTCAAGTTATTGATCATGTATTTTTTGTTTATGTTTATACATTAGGTAAAGTCAAGGCAGGCAGAGGAGGGAAGAGACATTAAGATGGCAAGAGGCCATAAACACAAGGAATTCTTGATATCCTTTGCTTTCTGCAGAGTTCGTGCTTTCCTCTCGGCTACTCGAGAACCGCATGACCCAATTTGAATTTGAATTCAAAACTTGGCTCTTTTTTCCCCATCTTTGTTTTGAGAGCAATGTTGTTGGCAAGCTGTTAAAATCTGTCAAAAGTTGAATACATCACTCACTTGAACACATATAAACACACACACACATTCTCACTTTTTTTTTTCTGTCGGTGTTAGTCATCTGACAGTGACCCAGTGGGAGTTTTTTCTCCATCTGTGTCAGTCTGACCCATTTTCGCCCTCGGCCACATCCAACTGTTCCATGTCCCAAACATATGTGTGGTGGCAGGGGGATAAGCGAACCATCGCCGCGCCGATCCTGCAGACACACACTGCAGATATGACACTGGACCCTACTCTCCTGCCCGTCTGCTTCCCATAGCATATGTCATGGCTGTTTCTTCTTTTCCTCTGAGTCAAACACTTTTCATCAGAGTTGATTATTTGTTTCCTTGAAATGAATTTGTGTGTTTTTACTATATTGGCCTCACTTTGTCATCGTGAGTCTGCATCTCTTCCATTAACTTATTATTTTTATTGAAAATGCACTTTTTATATTTCTACTGGCCAGCTTTGGAATGGGCACTTGACTTGGTGGACGACATTATCTGTGCAGATTATAACACTAGCCACTGAGGGCAGAATAGCCCAACTAGAAGAGGGATTTTTTTTTCTTTTTTTTCCAAGTTGTCCATGTTGGCAGATGAGATGGTTTCATTGCACAGAGCCTGGACTCACTGGGGACTAAGGGGTGTGAGGCACATATGGGCAAACAGGCTGCTGATGAGCTGCTTATATGAGCCTCTCATCATGGCCTTAGAGAATGATGTCTCCACCAGAGGATTTAAAGTGGCTGTGTGTGGTGGATCTGCATTGTCAGGGTTGGCACCAGAACTTGGATTCATGCCTCTTAGAGAGCAGATATGTTTGTCTGCGTAGATGTTCTCATTCAAAATATTGAAATCCATCGGGGGGCAAACATTGTATAACAGAAATTGGCGCTTAAAAGGGCCTGCAACTTGAATTTACACATTCTCCAAATAACTGAGGCATAGACGGTGCGGTCAAATGGACAGAATAAAGTTGTTTTAACTGTAGTCTTAAGCTTACTCACCCTCTAAATAAATTCTATCTAACTTCCTGACCTACTGGCTGTAATAGGCTTTAGACCGCTCCAGAATTTTTTTGATGGCTTTCCACTAATGCCTTATTGATTCTCTCCTTTCCCTTTTAACTCCCTCATATGGAAATGGAAACTATTCTGCTAGGCAGACAATCGGGACCTGGGACCAGCTTTCTAATTCAGCTCACTCACTCTGCCCTGCGTCCTCAACAATATGCTGCCTGCGAACATTGAAAGTGTTAAATTGTCTCATTCAGACAGGAGCTGCATGCAGTTGCACTATATTACAACCAGATGTAAACTGACATAATTTGTTCTTCCATTAGTTTTCGTTTAAAAATGTTGACATGGAAGCTTGGATAAAAATAGACTTCACATCAGGAGGTGTTTTTTTTTATATTGTTTCCCAAAGTCTGGCAAATGTTTGCCATGTTGATATCTGTATAGCTTAAGTGACTGCCAAAAAAAAAAAAGATTTCCATTACATGCTTTCCAGTACAGTTTTCCTTCGATTTATTTTTCTACTTGGCAGCCATCTGTCTCCCTCCATCTCCTACAAACATGCCCATAGCACAGCATAAGCAACTACACACAACCTCACTGGCCCTACACACATAACACAGACACACTGGGAAACGCACACACTGGGGCTGCCAGGATGCTTGGGTGGTGTGTTGTTCTCTGGGAGACAGTGCCATATGCTGTCTAGCCTCGCAGGGACGGCAGAGCCTGCCGCTGTACTGTGTGTCCTGACTCTAAGGGAAACCCGCTGCAGTACAACATCTCACCTACTGGTAATCCTGAAACTCAGCCCATTTATGTGCATTTAATTGATTTTTCAACTTGTTAATGTCTGCACAGAGGCTGCCGTTGCAGCATTGGAGATACTCAGTGAGTGTTTATCTCGATGACTAAATTAAATTTTTTTATATGTATATTTTAGCCAAAATCAGCTCGAGCATTTTTATATTGTGGTTAATGTAACTGTGTTTACACCAGGGAAAATATGCTGAAAAACATGTGCCCTCTTTTACTAAATGTAATGCTCCTTTTATTTTTGCTCTTTAGATTATGTTTGTATTTTTGGAGCCTATTTCTGATATTTGTGCAAATAATCAGCTTCTTCAGATTTGTTTTTTTTTTTTTTACATTACTTACTTTTACTTTTTTTAACTTTCAAAACCAAATCAAGGCAGGGTAGAAATGAGCTGAACTGTATGGAGACCAAGTGGTCTCGCCAAGTTTAAACTCCACCAAAAACCTGTTCCCTATATTTATATTCTTACAATTTTGCAAGAAAGAAGAAGTACACACTGTACTCACACACTATATGTGTGTGACTGTCTGGATGATAAAAAAAAGGGCTACCAGCAGCACAGTGCGAACACTTCTGGGGGTAAAGAGCTGCTGAGATGGAGGCTAGACAATGACTAACCTTGAAGTGAGAGCACCTGTCAATGCCTCTGCACAACTGCAGATGAGAAGTCTTGAAAATTCATTATAGCTTGAGAGAGTAAAAAAACAAAAAAAAACAGCTTTTGTTCAGTTGTGACACATCGGGTCCTTTAAAACCCAACGTGCTTTCTTCTCTTTCTGGATGAAGGTGAGACAGATGAAATGCAGACACTAAAATCATAAAGTGCAGAGTGGAGAAAAGAGTGTTTGGATACCTTTGGTCAGGAGTGGCGATGGGTGTGTTTGTTGAAAGGGGGTGAAGGAAAGAGCGGGTGTAAGAGTGCATTTGTGCAATGACTTGAGGGGTAGGGGACGCGTGTTCAGAATTTATCTTATCTGTGTGTTCATTACTGCTTTGCATTTCAGGCAGAGAGCTTGGGTGCTCCACTAAATCGCAGGAAGGATTGTTAGACACGCGTGTTATTAATTTTTTCAGGGTCCCTGTGGCGTCTGTATGAATCTTAATGCTGCTGACTGGGCTGCAGCTCTATCGACTTTCTTTAAAATATGAAGAAGCTTTGCTGGAAGCGCCTGGGGTCATTAGCTGAAGAGTAGGCGCAAATCCCTCACCGAGCCTGCTCCGGCTTCGCCATGTTAAATGTGCTCTTAAAATATTCATAATCATACTCTTGCCTGCACACACACACACACACACACACACACACACACACACACACACACACACACACACACACACACACACACACACAGACAAAGCACCAGGGACATAAGGGGATCAATATTAAAATGTATTCCTGTTTTGGCGTGCGGTTAATTAGCTGCGGTTCTTTTAAACCATGAAGTTTGAGAACAGATTAACAATATCTTTTTGTACACAAGATAATATTTACTTGTGCTCCATCTATGCGGGCATATATGAAACGCACATCAGAAGATGCTGACACGTAAAAAACAAACACACACGAAAGAAAAAAAAACCCCACACTGATTTGATTTTGTGTTTGAGCTTCTTTCATATAATCATAAGTGAAATATGCAGTGGCTTCTGTTTCACTGAGATGCTGCCATAATTTCTATATTTTTTTAATGTTTCTATAATTCAGGGTGGATTTGCATTAAATTTGCATTAAATGCTTACAAGCTGCCGTTTGATTCACCGTGCTTAAATAGCATTTTCAGTTAGTTTACTTTCTGTGCTTTCGCTTGCTTTTATTTTCATACATTTTTATATTAAAATATTGTCTTCCAATAACTGGACTCAGGTGTTGTGTAATTGCTTGAATGACTAAGAAAGGATGTCCAAATAAAATCAAAATGTGGACGTTTTACAGCTTAAAAGGGCTATTTTGATTGTTTAGATACTAACCTTTGATTGGTGGAAACATAGAGGCGTGATTTCAGCCAAATGTTTTCTGATGTGTCCTTTAAAAGAAAAAAAAGGTTATAAATATTAAAACAAACAAACAATCATATCAGTATGCCTATGGACCACTATGACAACATATTAATCTCAGCTGAGGACCAAGGGTGACCGGGCCTTTTCTGTGAGGGCACCCACTCTCTGGAACAATCTCCCCGGAGAGATCACACTGACAAGCTCCCCATCGTCTTTTAAATCTCTCTTAAACTCATGTTTTTATAGGCCAGTTTTCTCAGCGCTTCCAGTTTGAGCTGCTTTTATGTTGTCTCCTGTTACATTTCATCATCTCTTCTTGGTCATTATTTTTTAATTATTTTATTTTGCTTTTTGTTTATTATTTTTAAATCTTTAAATAGATGATTTTTTTGGTGTGTTTTTAGTTGGATTGTGCTGCTAGTTTCCCCCTCCCAGTGATGTATAACTTTTAAACTTTAATTTCTGTCTGTTTCATCACATCTGTCTTGTCACTTTGTAAGTTTGCTTTGAAAGCTGCTATATAAAAAAAAGTTTAAATATAACAGCATATTGTCATGGTCCCTGGCTTTTTGTGCTGTCTATGGATTTTGTGATTTCTTTTGATTTTGAGAATCTCTTGTGTCTAAGTTTGTTTATTTTTGCAACATTAAGGTTGCTATTTTCCTTTGCCATTTATTATCTCCTCAGATTATAGTCTCTGTTCGTATTTTAGTTGATCTTTTTGGTGATTATTTTGCTCTCATCTTTTGTGATCCCGTTCTGTTTCCTCAGCCGTGTCCCTGCGTCTGCTTGGTCTCTGTCTCAGTTGTAGTTCCTGTTTTATTTTGGCAGCCTTTGTCCCGTGTGTTTGGTGTACAGTCTAACTTTCCCCAGTGAGTTTTAGCTATGTTCCCTGGTGTGTCTTATCTCCCTGATTACCACATGTCTGTATACTGCCTGAGTCTTCCTCTGTTCTTCGTCGTCCCCACTCGGTAGCGTGTTTTCCCTGTTTCAGGTCTTCTTGTGATTCCAAGTTAGATTATGAGCTCCAACTTGGCTGATGCCTTTGTTCGCATTTTTGATGAAAAAGCTCCTAAATAAATCTGCCCTTGAGTTACATTCTGTTTCAGGAGTCGTGCATTTGGGTCCAAACCCTGCCTGCCACACTGCCGTCATATGACACATATAGAGGGGAGATCCATGCAGGACAGCGTCTTCAGCTGTAGTGGTTAAGTCTCTTGACTTAATTGCGTTTTGGAATATTCTAATTTAAATATTGCTGATAAGTAAAATCATCTTTTGCTTTGTCAGCAAAAAACAAAACAGGATATCAGTTGTCAGCAAACTTTGCAGGGTAGAAAATCCAGACACATCTTTCAGCGGAGATAAAACTTCTCAACTGAATTCCATTATAACAATGTTTTTAGGCAGATGCCCGTACAATCGAAGTAAATGAACTTTTATAGGCAAATCTAATGAAAACAAGAGAAGAGTAAATCTACCTCTGTTAAGATCTGTGGAGAAGTGGATTTCTCCAGAAGGTCCCCCCATCCTTTCCTGTCATGTCTCTACTGGAGGCTCTCTAAAAAAGACATAAAGTGTCCCTAATAAAGTACTGACACAAGAGAACATTACTACAGGTCAGTCACACATCCTTAACAAGCTAAGACATCCAGAGTTTAAACCATGTTATTCAAACAGATTTGACATGAGGAAATTAAGTCCAGCTTCCTTGCTGTCTAGTAGCTAAAATTACACATGCTTACAGTACACAGTCTCTTTCAGTCACCACAATAAGACTAAACTAATGGAAATGAGCTACTTTCAGCCTTCTTCTCTCTAGTCTCCACAGTTCTCTTTCACTCCATTTCTTGTCTGCCAAATTTTTAAAATCGCAACAATTAGACGATGTATAATAAGGGAATAAAGTCAGAGTACTTAAAGATTCTGTTATAAAGTTGTGGCCATCGACTGGCTTATGTGATAATTATTATTAGCCTGGTATTAGTTATTGGACATCTAGTATGATTATGGCATGATAGATTTCATTAGACGCTCCATTGTTAAATCATCCTCTAAAGACCCCAAATCCAGCAGTAATCCTATACCTTTAACATGTGGTAATAAACATGCATGATGAAAAAATGGTACTAGTGTCTTACATACCATTTCAGTAATAATTTGTACAGTAAAGAGATATCAGCTGTGCAAGTCATTAGTTGTATGTGACCTGTGCGGCACGTGCTATTTTTACCCCAGTTTAATTTGAACAGGGGTTAAGTTATGGCCCATCAAAGGACTCCAACATGTCGGAGACAGGTGCTGCAATGGAGATGAGACCAAAACAATCATGTTGCTACAGAAAGGCGGCACAGCTTGCTTAATTGAGGCCTGTTTGTGTGGCACGCTGCTGGACAATGGATCAGGACTGGCAGATGTATTGGGGGTGGGGTGGGGGGCATGATACGCATAAAGCCACCGAGAACAATACTGCAGAAATAATAGGGGAAGGCAAGTACATTTGTGGTTTGTGTGTGTGTGTGTGTGTGTGTGTGTGTGTGTGTGTGTGTGTGTGTGTGTGTGTGTGTGTGTGTGTGTGT
>JAVDPK010046046.1:10096-21651 GCA_034780415.1 Cichlasoma orientale
TGGGGCCAGTTGCAGTTCTCTCCCTGCTCTCACCTGTTGGTTCTGCTCCTCACCTGTTGGTTCTGCTCCTCACCTGTAGGGTAAATGTTGGATTTCTTGAACAGATGGAGGAACAGCAGTTCGGCTCTGTTTGGAGGGGTTAAAGGTCACTAACTGCTCAGTCTGTGTTGGGTTAGAGATTTCTGAACTGCAGAGCTAAGAGTAGAACTGCTTTGAGCCAAGTCTGCTCCAGACTGCGTCTGATCCACGATGTTCGCCGCCTGTCGGCCCTCCTCTTTATTTCCTGTCGTCTCTGTGCCGCCCACTCAGTGTTAAACATGAAACGCCTCACAGATGTCACGAGAGTGTGATGAAGAATGGAGGAGGTGCTGATGAGATCTCTCTCTCTCTCTCTCTCTGGTTTTTATTCTTCCTCTCTTTCAGCCTCGGTCAACGTTCTGGTGCCAAACTGTAAAATCTACAACGACGCCAGCTGTGACATCTCCGCGGACGGTCAGCTGCTGGCCGTGTTTATTCCCAGCAGCCAGCGGGGTTTTCCAGATGAGGGCATCCTGGCCATCTACTCGCTGGCCCCCCACAACCTGGGAGAGATGCTGTACACCAAACGATTCGGTGAGCTGTCGTCCTCACAGGCGTCTTTACCTTCTCTCTTGGACAGTTTATTTTTCCATCATGATGATGATGATGATGATGTTTGCTCCCTCAGGTCCAAACGCCATCTCCGTCAGCTTGTCTCCGATGGGGTGCTATGTGATGGTGGGCCTGGCCTCCCGTAGGATCCTGCTTCATCCCACCACCGACCACATGGTGGCGCAGGTCTTCCGCCTGCAGCAGCCGCACGGAGGGGAGACGTCCATCAGGGTGAGACTGACAAACAGCGGCAGAGCTGACGGCACGACCGACGGTTTCGATTTATTTCAGCTGCCTGAAATCCAGACAGCAGAGACCAGCTTTCCTTTAAATTAAGAAAATCTGAAAGTAAACAACGCCCTCACAAATCAGCTGATTTTTAATGCCAGTAATGTTTAGTTTGGGTTTCACAGCCTTATTGGTGCGTTCACATCATGTCAGAAAAATCGGGAAAAACAAGTTTCACGGCGCCGCTGATTCTGAAGACACCGGGACACAGATTTATCCGTCACACATGCCGAGACTCTGCAGTCCACATCACACAAAACGTACAAAAAAGTGAGAAATGTGGCGTGAAAAAATGCGTCCTCGTTTGGGTCAGGTAGGATTTTAAAAACTCTGAACTGCAGGATTTTTGCTTCAGCTGCTGCGTCTGTTTCAGATGGTGTTTAACGTGGTGTACCCCATGGCTCCAGACCAGAGGCGCCACGTCAGCATCAACTCTGCTCGTTGGCTGCCGGATCCCGGGATGGGTCTGGCTTACGGAACCAACAAGGGAGACCTGGTCATCTGCCGGCCTGTGTGAGTCTGCAGACACTCGCTCATCGCTCAGGTTTCAGGAGCTTTAACATCAAGAGGGAGAAAAAAAAAAGTGTACTTTGTTTAGAGACATGAGAAAAAGAAGAAGCTGCTTCATAAGGCTGCAGACACACGCTGACCTCTGAACTCTCGTGCTGCACCTCAGCTTGATTAAGTATTAAAATAACTCTCTACACCTTCAGCTGTCCTCCGTCTCTGTGGGTTCTCCTTCTGAGAGCTTCCTTGCCGTCCCCACCTCTGATATGATCCTAATGCTCAGACTGAACAGGAAGCTCATTAACCGGAGAAGCCCAGTTAGCGTGTCTAATGAGGTCATGTCTGAAGAAGTCCCTCCTCTGCTTTTCAGGCTTCCTGAATGGAAGCCAATTAACCGTGTTTCTGTGCGTTCAGGTTCTATCGAAGCGACGGCGAGAGCCCCAGCGAGTCGAGCAGCGAGCCGCTGTTCTCCGTCAACAACGGTGGAACGAGCCGGACCCGAGGTTCTGACAGACCGGGGTGAGAACCAGAGGACCTCCAGACTTTTAAAGTTCTCAGTTCCAGAAAGCTGATTTTCCTGCGAGGAGGTCCTTCCTTTCTGGAAAACACTTTTAATCTGCTGATAAAATTTAAAATCAGGTTCATTTGGTTCTTCATCAGTGTGACAGCAGACAGGAGGTCAGTTTATTTAACGATGTGGAAATTTATGCGTGAAAACGGCTTAAAACCTTCATTAGAATCAAAGAAACGACTCCTACAGCGTCCAGAGCGCCTGTTAGACCTCCGAACTCTTATTTATTACTAGTTTGTACCACAAGAATGTACAATGAGTCAGCCTTTGTTTAACCAGGTTAGAACTCCTCCTTCATCTCAATGGCAGCCTGGAGGGCCGCACACACCGCATCATAAAATGCTGCCACCTGCTGGTGACCGTTTATTAAATTCTGCAGAGGATAAAAACGTGTTTGGATCTTTTCTCTGAGTTCCTGATCACCTGAAATTCATTTTCAGGCCAAATCGCTCTGGCTGGAGACTGGACAGAGACATGGGACTGATGAACGCCATTGGTTTGCAGCCCCGACATCCCGCCCCTTCAGTGACATCACAAGGAACCCAGACGCCAATCATCCAGCTGCAAAACGCCGAGACTCAAACGGAGAGGGAGCTGTCAGAGCCCAGCGCCTCGCAGCCTCCTCAAAGTACTGAGACAGACACACACGCACACACACACACACACACACACAGCCGTGTGGATCACGTCCTGTGAGCTGATCGGGTGTGTTTCTTCTTAGATGTCCCTCCTGAAACTCCGTCCACAAGCGGAGCAGCTCAGGGACAGGTGGAGGCGTCTCAGAGCAGCAGAGCTCAGGAGGAAGTCCAGGGTGAAGCTTCAGCAGAGGCCAACACCTCCACCGCTGCTGCAGGTACTCCTCCACCCACTAACACACTGTAACCTCCGTGTTGTTGTTGCCTCCACGCTTTCACGTTACAGTTTTCCCACCACACCGTTACCCCCCCCCCCCACACACACACACACACACACACACACACACAGTTATTCCGTCAGGGTTTTTCTGTCTGCACACTTCCTGCCACATTATCATCCCCACACTCTTCCTGCCATAGTCTTTGCTGCCACGCTGCTCTGGCACTGCTCGCTGTGTCAGAAAGGTGAGCTGAGGTGTTTGAAGGTCTGCTGCTCTTTTGTTTCCTCGCAGACTTTCAGCCTCAGGAGAACCCGACTCTGTTCCACACAATAATGTTGGTGATGTTAAAGGTTTTTCTTCTTAAGCGTGTTTAAATGTACACCGTCTGTCGTTGGTTCAGGGGAGTCTTCGGAGTTCGGCTCCGGCGAAGACGCTCTGGCACGAATCCGCCGGCTGATCGCTGAAGGCGGGATGACGGCGGTGGTCCAGCGGGAGCAGAGCACCACCATGGCCTCGATGGGCGGCTTCGGGAACAACATCATCGTCAGCCACCGCATCCACCGCGGCTCGCAGACGGGCACGGGCGCCTCCAGGCCCTCCGCCGAGCCCGTCACGACGGCCCCCTCCGCCTCCGGCCCGCTCCTCATCACCTCGCAGCCCCAGTCCTACCCGCACCCGGCGCCGCAGGCCGCAAACCCATCAGAACGGCTCGCTCCCATGTGGGGGCCCTCGGTGCTGCCGGGCCCCCCGCCCCCCGCCCTCTCTCTGGCTGACATGGATGACGTGTTTGATGGTGGACGAACAGATGACGACTCCCTGCCGGGTCCCTCCTCTTCCTCCCTGCTGTTGTCTTCCCCCTCCTCTTCTTCCTCCTCCTCTTCTCACAGCCCCCTCCCTGGGGGTGGAGGCGGTCCCAACAGTTACCCCGGCGACCCATACAGCAGGTAGTCCTCCTATTGGTCGAAGGTTAAGGGCGCTCCTCAAAGCCTTATCTCACACAAAATGGGTGCTGCTTCGACCCCACACAGGGTCTCCCGCCTGGAAACGAAGGGACACAAGGACCCCTCCTCACCCCTCCCAGCTCCCCCTTCCTCTCCCTCACTGTCGAGGGCGTTGGCGTGCACTTCCTCTGCACTTACGAACCCGGACTGAAGCTGGACCGCAATCATTCCTCACAGAAAGGGCTCCTACTTGAACGGAGGCCAGTTGGCACTGAGCTCCTCTCTGCCCGATTCTCTCCAAGCATGATGGAGGACGAGGTTCCTGTGAAGCGCCACGCCTGAGGAGGAGGAGGGTCGGGGTCAGCGTGGGGGTGTGGCTTCTTTCACATTTACTCCAACGTGCTGCATTCAGTGCCATGTGATGTTAACTTAGATGTGAAATAGTGCGTGATTGAAGTGTTTCACAGTGAATTCAGCACTACGTTTTTGTACCGTGTGTAATTACGAATCGTGTCGGCGGCTGCATGTGCCTGAGGCGGGACTCTGCATCACGGCATCGTGGCGAATAATCACCAATGACTGAATGGACACGTGAGACTGAACAAACTGAAGCTACTGCATGTCTTTAAATAATGCTGCAGTTCATCAAACAAATGGATTTTGTTTTGTTTTTAAGGCTGAAGAGGAGAAGAATCATTTCCTGTTTGGGGTGAGAAGGGGGTGGGGATTCATCGTGACCTGCTCTGACCCTTCCCCACCCTCCCAACCTCTCTAAAATCCCCACCCAGTTGCACTACAGTGTGTTTGGTGCTAACTGAGGCCTGAACGTGTGTGTGTGTGTGTGTGTGTGTGTGTGTCTGATTGCTGAAACCACTTTGAGCGACTTTGTTTCCTGTCCGCCTTCATCATGGTTGTAGATTTTGGCGCTGAGGGTTATTTTTCCTTCTCTCGGTCGGGGTGAAGGTGTTCAGAGTGTGAGGTCAGACGGTCAGGTGATCGCAGGTAGAAGTAGGAATGCACCGATCTGACACTTGGCTCGGATATGGGTCTGATCCCGACTCGAGCAGACGTGGAGCTGGTGGAGAGGCTGGTCCGATCACTGAGAGCTGAGCGGGAGAACGGCGGGCTGCGTTGGGTTACGTTGTGGAGTTTCAGAAGGGTTACCGCACACTAACAGCATAGATTTAATGTTATAAATCAACAGGGTGAAATGATGCAGAGTTGTCAGGCAGGTTTTACTTCATGTGAACAGCAGCACTTACCGACACTTTAATGTAGAGATGACACCAAACCTTAGAGAAAAGCTGCAGCGTGCAGGTTCGATCGTGGAGCAGCGATTCGTCTGTATTTTATGACCCGAGACTAAAACATCGTGCAGTCTGAAGCAGACATAAAAAGCTCTGCGTCTGGCCGCTGAAATCATGTTCTGACTCCAAATGTGCGACTTCCACTCCGACGTCCATCCAATTAAAATCCCTCGAACGCACACTTCGAGATCAGAGGAGAAAACGCGTCTATTTGATGCTTTCCGTGAGAACTGTCATTGGTCAGAAAAAGCAAACCGTCAGCAGCCTGAGGTGGCCTCCTGCTGTTCGTAGTAACCACGTGATGAGTGGAACAGATGAAGTGAATTCAAACCTGCAGAGAATCCGGTAACGTCCTTTAAAACTTCTTTTAAACGACCAAAATAAATACAGAGGCTTCAGTTTTCTTCATTAATGAGCCGAAGAGTAAAAATATGCTAATGTGGGCTCAGTGGAGACGCAGTCGTGTGTGTGTGTGTGTGTGTGTGTGTGTGGGGCCTCAGTCTGATCGTCTTTTCCACTACAGGAACTTAAACCAGAGCATCTCACATCTTCACCTCTTAGAACCCGTGTCATCCTAGTCTGGCACAAACCAGCATTTAAGGTGGTGCTCAGTAACATCCAAATAAAACCCCAGAATTTCACTCACCCAACCTGGAGCTCCGCCTTCTTGGATGGTGTGTTAGTCCAATGAAGTGCACAGCAGCCATATTATAATTGCATTAAAAAGATTCCAAAAGGCTCCAACAGCACAAACACGGTCCAGAGGTCCAGTTCAGGGACTCCAGTTAGCTGAGGTGAAGCCTCGCAGACTGCTAGCAGCTACAGCCGCCTGTGTCACCATCCACCTGTCAGTCAGAGAGGCCACGCCCCTAATAATACAAACTTTAATCCAATTTAATCAGGTGAGTTATGAAAACATTCTTCACCTGTACAATTGTTATGAAGGGGAAATTGACTATAGACACCACTGGTGGGCATTTGAGGAACTGCAGGTTTGGTGCTTCCTAATTTGGCTGCCCTGGAAGCTGGTGCTTGGTGGAGACCAGAAGCAGAGGATGCTGTTCATCGTTCAATCTGTAGAGGACCAAGAATCAAACCTTGAGGAACACCACGAGCACTTACAGACACTTTAAATGTAGAATGTGTAGTTGTAGTTGTTGAGCTCCTGTGGTGGAAGACGTCTATGATTGGTGTCTCCAAACTACCCACCCCACCCCTACCTTTCCTCTCCCTTCAAACTCCTGCAGAAGTAAACTTGAATTTTTGTGATCAAGCGCAACTTTTCCTTTTTACAGCCTCCAGCTGTCTTTTAGTTGTTGGGTCTTTTTTTTGTTTAGTTTTTTTTGGGTTATTCCACATGTGCTTAGAAGTTCATGTACTGATAGCATTTAGGTTGTATGTGTGTGGGGGGAGGGGAGGGGAAAATGGACCTCTGAAAATGAAGACAATGAGGAGGGGGAGCCCCGATTGGAGCTCTGGGATTCATGACACTTTTCATTGAAGCTTTTATTTTCTGCAGGTGAGACTCTGAATGCTCCTCCTGGCTTTTTACTTGATCAATGAACATTTTAAAGCAGTTTGTTGGGTGATGACGTGTGTGTGTGTTCGGTGTGTGTGTGTGTTCAGGTATTCAGGGTGGGGAGGGCGGGTGGATGTGAATAAGCAGCAGCAGCGTGTTCGGCTGGTGAATAAGAACGGTACCTGTGTCAGACTGTGGAGTTTGTACAGCTCTAACGCGACTCTTTGCTTTGACTTTTAGACGTGATGTAATTAAAGAGCTTTGAGAATTTCTCTGTGGTCCTCCTCACTTTTAGTCTGTCCACAATCACCCACTGTATCAGGCAACAAAAATGATGCAGATGAAGAAAAGCAAACCCATCCGTCTGCCCGACAGTGTGGTTACATAAAACTGTAGCTTCACCTGATCAAACGTGGTATTTTGCACCTAAAAATGGAGATCAGTAGTTCTCCACAAGTCAACGCTGAGTGTAGGAGGGACAGGAGTGAGAACGATGGGTTAAAACTGAGCATGTTTAAGAAAGAGAAAAATCCGATTTAGGCTGTGAGCTCAGACTGTTGCATGCAACACCCACCCAGGGAGAGGCAGAAGAACAGGAAGGCAAATGAATTCCCACCCACCCCCGAGCTCGATTCTTCAATGGAGATGGGGGGCGATAGTCTCCCCTCTTCCTCCTGAGCCTCATCTACCTCCAGAGGGGGCTGGAAGTGGGACCGATGGGCTTTTAATGATTTCTTTTTCCAGGTTGCAATGATTGTACAGCATACATCTTTAATGACTTAAAAAACAAGTTTGAATTTATTTAGGATTTTCTCTGATCCACACAGGCTCAAATATATACACACACACACACACCCTAATATTTGGTTAAATGCCTCCTAGAAAGTTGGAAGCTTGTGACCTCAGCTGCAAGCACATGAAGTGCCACAAAGTTTTTGTTTTGACTACGATGTAAACTTACCCTTGGATTTAATTAGTCACAGACATCATGTTTAGTGTGGAAGTGACGTAAATAACACGGCTCAGAGAAAGTGGCCTGAACAGTGTCTCAAAGCACTCATAATGATTTCAGATGATATGATTTAGCCGGTGAATTTGTTCAGAATAAAAGCTTCTAAAAGTCATTAAATCTTTATTTGATCCTCAGTGAATGTTATGTTATGTCAGCAGAGTCGTAACTATCGTATGAAACTTGCTGAAACTTTTAATCTTCAAGAGCTCCAACTGTGTTTTCTACTGTTGCACACTGAAACCTTACACACAGCCTCAGCCTGAGGAGATGTTTGGGAGGAGCAGCAATCCTCCACCTCAAAGGCCCCCAGCAGGACAGCGATGACCGCCATGACGCTTCACTGTGTGTCACATGGAGCAGCGTCACACAGCTGAGTGTGCAGGTGAGTTCTGAGGTATGGTTTTGCTTTGGAAAGATGCAGATATGCAGCTTCAGAGTGAAGGTGGAAATGATTACGTTAGCCATTTAGCTCCATTCACAGCTATTCATTGAGGACTACCTCAGAGCACCCCCTGCTGGGCTGCAGTGGGTTTATGCAGAAAGTGGAGCAGATGTGGGCGTGCTCTGCCTACAGGAGATGACCATATAAGGAAATCTGTGACAAGGCAATGACAGCTTATCTTAAAGAAGAAAAACTGTTGGGCCGCGTCGGGATGTCTGATCGGCATTCTGGGATTCCGGGTGCCCACTGTTCCTGTGGGGGGGCATTCAGATGAGGGAGCGACGGTTTCCCACAGGGGGCCAGGTGGTCCTGGACCTGGGCCCACTGTGTATGGGTGTGGGTGTTGGTGTGATGTTTGTTGTTGTCTTCTGTGTGTATCGTGTGGGTATCTTGTGTTTGTTGTTTGTGTCATTTTTGTTTACGGCATGGGCTGGGGGTGTGGCCACATCAGGCCCTGGACTGCAGTTGGGTGTAAGAAACCGGGGTGCTCAATGAGCCAGTTGTTAGCTGTCTCTCTTCCTCCGGGGGTAGTCTTCTACCTCCTGGTCATATGTATCCTGACCCTTCCCCTCCTCCCACTCAAACAACACTAGTACTGCAGTGAGTGGGACCACTCTCTTGGCTGTGTGATGTCCCAGCCCTCATTTTTAATTACATCATAGACATTACAGCTCACAACACGTCCAAGCACACACAGGGCCTTGGGGGGCAGGTGTATCACACAGTGGTTTGTGGGTGGAGCTGCTGAGGTGGCCCCAGTTGTCCCCTCACTGCTGCCTGCTCCTCAATTTTATTTACATCTTAGACATTGAGGGTCCTGGGGAGGGGGGGGGGGCAGTGTGGATGAGTGCTGTTGGTCGGTGCTCATGTCTGTGTCCCTCCAATTTCAACAGCACTGTAACTTTCACACTGTCATATTCATTCTTCCTACTATATACACTCACACACACTAGCACATACACCCAACGTGTTGGGTGGGAGGAGGGGAAGGACGGGTCTTCCCACACACCTGTTTACTGCACCCTGCCTGGGGTGGGGTCTGGCTAGAGGTTCGGGACTGGGCCAGCTCTTTCGCCGGGTTACCGCTGACTCTGATACCTGCTTGTCCGCACTTCGTGTCCATGTAAGGTCTGTGTTTGTGCATGAGTGTGTGACTGGTATCTATGTGTGTGCACGTGTACAGTTGGGCCTTGGCCCCTGTGGGACGTGTCACTGGGGAGTTACCCCTCCATACCGCTCCCCACTGATTGCTGCTATCTCCCTGGGATGTGGGTCCTGGGGTGTATGGCCGGATGTCTTGGCGTGGCTGTTGGCCCGCTCCCTTGGGGGTTGTGGCCTAGGGGTGGCTTGGACCTCTCCGGCGTGGGGGGGGGGGCTCATTGCCTCTGGCTGTCTGGGGCTTTTTGACTGTGGGAGCTCCATCTAGGGTCTCCCTCCTTTTTTCTGTGCTTGCAGATGTCATCGAGATATGTGGCCGCAGGTCTCCTGATTTCCAGGTGGGCTGCGGATGGCCCGGGTCTGCTAGGTCTTTCCCTGTTTACCTCTAGCTCCCGGGGGCATGGTTGCGGCTTCTCATCCTCATGACAGAGACACACGCATATATTAAAACATAACAAAGCAAGATTTTGTGTGTGTGTGTGCTCGTGTATATATGTGTGTATGTATATATAAGTATATGTGTATATATGTATACCTAGGTCTGTCCCCTTATTCTGCTTTCTTATATATGTTTGGTATAATAATGCATTCGGATCATGATTCCTTTTGCAAAAACTGTGAGACATGACGGGCTTTAAAAAAGAAGAAAAACGAGATAAAACTCAGTGTTTAGAGCAGCCTGAGCTGCAGTGGCCTCATTATTAGAAACACTGTCCATGTTTAATATGAACATCATTATGTGAGAGCAGGATTTGTCCGCTTTAATGAGTTGAACTTTGCAGCTAATGAGCTCAGCATAAATATTTGGAGTCCCTCTGAGTCCGGGCTGCAGCACACAGGGTCGAGGAACTCACATGGCAGATATCAGACTCTGGTGTCTGACCGCGTTAATCAGATAATGTGGATGATGTGCAGGAAAACATCCGGATATTAGAAGTGTAATTAACAAACTGCAGTTTATTTCCTTAAACCAGTCTGACGGCACTGAAGGCTTTCTGCTGCAGTTTGCGGTGAAATAAGTATTCCAGCATTTCTGCATGTTTTACAGCTTGCTTTTCTCTGCCTGCTGCAGCGTCTTCATTGACAGCAATGATGGGAGGAAGATGAAGCGTAAAACCCGTGTGGTGGTAACGGAAGCTGGGCTCATCTTCACTAATGTGTCACTACATCCCACATAAAGGAGGGCCCGATCTGAGGAGCAGCTGACGTCAGGAAGGAGGCTGCATATAAACTGCTGCAGATGGACTGATAGACAGATGGACACCGGAGAGCTGAGCAGCTCCGACATCACCGGTAAGCTGGACTGAACCCTCTGAATGTGCTCACAAGAACTTTTACTGGTTCATTCTGTCAGGAGATCATTTTCGCTCTGCTTTTATTTTGAAGATTTAAATGTATTTTTCGGTAATATCTGAGGAATTCAGTCAGCTCCTCAGAGGCTGAGGAAACTTTAAGGTTCTTCTCTGAAGTAAAAGTACTGAGTACTGGAAAATTCTTGTAGTAGTATAAGAAGATAAAAGTACAAACATCTGACCAGGCCACTGTTAATTACTGATGTGTGAGCAGCGGTATACAGCTGTCATTTTTATCTTGTCTGCTTCAGAACTGCAGCTAATCATTAGTTTGATTGTAGATTTATCTGTCAATCATTTTGCCCGTGAATGCATTCTCCTGCACAAATTTAAAAATGGTGCAAGACGGCGACACAAGAGCTCCAAGTGCCTCGGTCATCATGCTGCGATTTATTCATCCAACAGTTTGAACCTTAAAATTACTGACGCAATTTAAAAGAGAAAAATGGCAAACTGTCATTTTTCAGAGAGCTGAAATTTGGTGCATCTTTAAATGATTATCAGAATCGTTTCAATTTCTTTCTGTAATGACAATTTTATAATAAACATTTTTATAATAAACATTAAGGGTTTAAAATCTTGCTTTTTAAAACCAATAAAATGTTCAAAAATAGTCTCAGAACTGGAATTAAAATCTAAAAAACACCTGCAGGAAAACAAAATGCTACATGAGCAGCTCTGTGAACTGTGGGGCTTAATCATTCCTCTGTGAGCTGCAATAATGCAAATTTATGAGAGGAAGAGGAAATTGTTCCCGAGAAGAAAGCCTTTCATTTGGAAACAAATATTTCACAGCAGTTAAATTAGTAAAAGTCATTTACATTCATTATATTAACATTCACTTCTTCCTGTCATCATGGATGGATGGATGGATGGATAGATGGCAGGAGGGAGGGAGGATGGATAGAAGGGTGGGTGGGTGGATGGTGGGAGGGAGGGAGGGATGGAGGATGGATGGATGGAGGGAGGCCG